>BHFT01041164.1:0-33199 GCA_004320025.1 Laticauda laticaudata
AGATGAAAGCTTCTTTGTGGCGGCCATTTCTGACCGCCGCTCTACCGCTTTCGGAAAAGGGAGTTAAGCTAGCTGAGGAGGGGGTGCAAATCCCCCCGACCCCTGCTAGGTCTCCCCTGTCTTCAGCTATCTCTATGGGGTAGCTATAGCCCCGAGCCAACCACTCCAGCGGCGAGCACAGCAGAAATCGCACACGATCGCGGATTCCTGCCGCCGCTGAGCCTTGCAAACCGGAAGTCCCATTTGGCTTTTTTAACACATCTGCACAGCGTACAAAAGGGGAAAACTTTGGCTGTTGCTGTAATTCTGAAAATGCTAAGACATCTCTAATCCACATGGTACTTTCAGAAAAATATATATTTATTATTATAGTTTTCATAACATCCAATTTCAAATTGGATTTCTGCCACAATCAGCTAAAATGATATGTCATATATTGTAACATATCATATCATATATCTACAGTAATAATAGTCTACAACTGCCTCGAGCCAATGGATATGGATTTTGACATTCTGTCTGAGAACATACTGTATATGTGCTTATATTTGTAATGGAGAGGGCTATTTGGGTATGCAAAAATGAAACATATTCGCTAATGTATATACCAATGCATATGAAAGAAAAATGGTTTCTGCTTGCAATGTTCCAACTATCATGCACTTTCTTTTCAAAGGTGCATGCTAATGTCTAATGTGAAACTTTTCAGGCTAAGTTCTGGTATTGAAAAAAAAAGAGCAGATAGCAGCCAAATAATACTGAAAATAAAATACAACATGACAAAAAATTAAAACGTGAACCACACAAAATCTAATAAACTATACAGATTGGGAATAAGTATAAATACATTTAGACCACTCTGGAATTATCAGTATGTTTAATGGCTCTGACCCTGAATTGTCCACTATATGTAATAGGGAACATTTATACAAGGCTACGTCAAGTGCTATGATAACTTGGCCATATCTTCCTTAGAGCAAGAATTGGTTTGTAAATTGAACCATCCAAACTTCAGTTCCAGGGTCAAGACTTATTACAGGATAAGGGAAGGAGAAAATAGGGAAGAAGTCACACAATTTACTAAAGAAATATACATATATATTTAAACATTTTGCCCTCAGTACTTGGCTGGGAATGTGGCTGTGCAGGTTGCAGAGGAATTAGGCATTCTCAATCAGATTAGAGAGGCACAAAAGAACTTAAGTGTATTAGAAGAGATAAGAGACAGAAATACAAGAAGATTTAACCTCCACATCTCTTTTCCTTGTTGTGCATATGTCTTTTCATTCAAGGACTTTACCTCATTAATTTCCAACAAGACATTGTTCTCCTCCTGTTCCTGCATCCTGTTTGACACTCCTTGAGACAAACACTTTAATAAGGTCACTGTTGTTTCATCCCAACACAGACATCATCACAGACAGTGTTAAAGAGACAGGATGTAGGCTAGCTGATTTATAAACATTTCATTCAGCCTTGCAGATGTCATTCAGAGAAATTCTAAGTATTTGGGCCGCAGAGAAATGAGCTCCTATTTATTCAACCAACAGGCTGAATAAACAGATAAATCCATGCCCTAACAAGTCTCACTTAAATTTATGGAAATGCAACTCAGCATGTGAGGAGCTGTATTCTGAATGTAGCTCCTCATCCTCCTCATCCTCATTGAAAACAAATGAGAGAAGCATGAGGAAATTGTAAAAACTTGTTGGATAGCATAAACATTATCAAAAATCATTAAAGTAACAGAAACATTGGGGCACTAGATTGAAAGATAAACATTCAGTCCATTCTTACCACAAGACCCCTCTTAAGTATAGTTCATATGGGCAGATTCAATTCTGGCAAAGCATTGCCTGATATATCCTAATCCTTCACTGCATCCAGGGCTTTGAAAATAAAATCTAGCACTTTGGACAGTTCCTTCAAGACTACTGGTAACAAGTTCATTAACTTCAAAATTAGTTTACCGGGACTGTCCTGCAAGCAATCTTACTCTCTCCTGTTGTATCAACTGTAACCAGCTGCCTAAAGGCAACCACATTGTCTTCTACTTGAGGACAAAATAGATTTGTCTCTCCCTCTTTCTAACCTGCCCTACCCTTGAGTGAGGAAGACTTCTGAAAAAAACTCTTAAATTCATACAGTCTAAATACAATCTCTTGAACTTTAATTTCAATTTCCTTGCTCTCCATCAGTCCATTGTAACTTCACTTTTAAGCATCATGTTCTTCAAATGTCAATCTACTGCCAGAAGTGTAGACTTCTTTCCACCACTCCATGGCCTGACTTGCACTGGATAAGAAATTTAAGAGAGAAGCAGACACTAAAATGCTTGCATTTAGCAGAGATAGACAACTTACCTGATAGGAAAAATGTGATTTGTCAGATTATTGCTGAGAAATGGTCATGATCTATAGATTCTGGAAATGTACATA
The DNA here is from genome assembly GCA_004320025.1 of Laticauda laticaudata. NCBI lineage: Eukaryota > Metazoa > Chordata > Lepidosauria > Squamata > Elapidae > Laticauda > Laticauda laticaudata. The sequence goes on from BHFT01041164.1 coordinate 2,439, forward strand.
GAATGATTTATGGAAATTATATAATTTGAACAACTTACCTTTTTAAAAGTCTCAATCCATTGAAATTAGAAGTGGAAAAGTAGATGATGACAGAATTGAAAATTTGCAGAAACAGGAATAGAAACAGGATAAATAGACTAAGCATAAGATGCCAACGAGAGGATACCAATTCAAAATGAGATCATAGTAAGTTTCTGCTTTTAATGCTAACTGCTGAGATTCAAAGTCTCACATTAGCTAAAATTTCATAACAGAGCCAAGTCATGATCACTGTGTGAGAAAAACTGGGAACTGTTACCAAAAGGTTCTGCAGTGCAAGCTGACATTCTACAATACACCTGATCTAGTTTGTTGCTTCACTAGACAGAAAACAATAGGAAAACAAATTCTCCTGCTACCTTTTGAAGCAGCTACCAACCATGATTTAGTACTTTTGCATTGGGAGAAGGAGGCTATCTAACACAAAGCTGTTTTAAACAGTCCCAATTAGTTTACTTGCCTAATTAAAAGAAAACAAAATTCATTCTCAATTGTAATTTATCTGAATCATTAAATCTCCATGCATTTAAATGACTTAGCATATGAAGATAATAAAATGGTTTTTCCCCTCTGGGAAACATAATGATGTGTGTGTGTGTGTGTGTGTGTGTGCCTGTATGCATATATTGGTACATAGAGTGATATGAAATACAACACTTAACCAAAAATTTTCAGAAGAGACTTTTCAAAGGGAAAATTCTGAACCTTTTTTTTTTTTTAGCTCAATGCCAAGAATGCCAAACAAGTTGCATTTTAGAATACGTGGATATCTTACACAAGAGTGCCATCAATTGGATTAAGATCTATCCTGCTTCCGGGAACAAAGAAGGTCTGGGAAGCTTCCTCGGGACGGATCATAAAAATCAGAGCGATCTCTTCTAGCGGTCTATGCTCTCCTGTTGCTCTTTGTCATGGAGAGCCAATCATTCATAATTAGGGGCTGAAGACTGCACTTGGAGGGGCGCGGACTAACGGGGAAGCCCGCAAGCCGCTCTCGCGGGAAGCCGCATCTCCCCCCTGGGCTTCGGTCTTTCCCCTCCCTCAGTACTATAAATGACTGTCAGTGATGGTGTAAAATGGCCAACCCACGGAAGAAGAGGAATCAGATGGATTAAGATTTGTGCAGAATGGAAGTAAGAGTGTAGGATCAACTCTCATGACTGGCACAACCCACTGGTCAATACAACTAAACAAAAGTAACCCGGGATTAATCTGGAAACATTGCGACTTTTAAAGAAAAAGCAAAAGTGAAGCAGCGGAAATTACAAAAGGCAGGGAAAAACGAAATAGAAAATATTCTTTGACAGCTAAGCAGGCCTCCGAACCTGCGGAAAGGGAAGAAGCTGGACACTAAAATTTAAAGTCCCATCTACATTGCACTAATGGCTCACACACATTCACAAACGGAGAAAACGCTGCACCTGTAACAGCATGCCATCCCAATTGCTGTAACGCCACTGAGTCGTATATTCATAGTTCTACATCCAACAGTATACTTAAATAATTAATAAAAAAATAACCGCAACAACATAATAGATAATCATACAAAAACAGTACTTTGGAGCTTGCCAAAAACTTTTTGAGGCGCCATAACTTTCGCGCAGCGTCCAATCTCTACATCCGACACCATACGGGAAACAAACGTCTCTAGTCTGTATGACCGTCACTGTAATCCGCCGGCCATCCGCTTGCGCATACTGCGTCTGCAACTCGCCATTGCGCTTCGCCCGGAAAACGGACACAGGGAGGAAGCGAAACGGTACGCGGAAGATTATCTGTCGCGCCAGCGTAACAGCAGACCGGACATAGAAAGGATAAAGCAGATGCAGCTCGGATATAAATGCATTAAAACGGAAAAAACGTTCGGGATAGGGGACGTTATCTCGGATATATTTAGGATGTCTGGCAGGATGTCTAGAGGATGCAGAAGGACACCTTAGCGGGAAAACCGAAATTTCCTATATAAAGGGGTGAGGAAATCACTCTGGATCTCACTTTCAGTCGCAGCAGCCTGTGTGTTGTAGCACTCCTCTCAGCTTGCTCTTGCTCTCCGATTGCTCCTTCCACAAGCATCCAGGTCATCTCCACATGGATCGTCGCACACTCTTTTGGTAGCCGCCATCATTACTACAACAGTGTGAAGCCCCGTCTTTCAGGGCTCTTTACCTGTATCATATGCAAGGAAAAGGAGGTCGTCCTAAGAAAGTGTGGGTTAGGGTCCGCGCACCAAACATGGATTCGTGCCGAGAGAGAGCCGGAGTATGGACTGCGCTATGACAAGCTGATGGTGGAGTCTAGGGAACGAAGACCCTTGTGGCATTTCAGCACTCATCCACTCCCTGACCGCGCCGATCTTCAGCATCACAGCCCCCCAGCCTTTTGACGAGACAGCTCGCTTGGCTAGTTATCTGCTGACTACGCACTTTCATGCCAGCCCTTCCGACTCATCGGCCCTTAGGCACCCTCGACACGCGTTCACCCAACGCTATCGCAGCACAGACGCTCTGGACCCCCTGGGTGGCTCGATCTGAAGTGGCACTGGACTCGACCGCCTACATAGTCACCTGTCTCCACCAATCCAGCTGTAATTCGCGGAGGGACCAACACTTGACTCTATACGCTCTTGCTCCGCATGGCTGCGCACACACACACCATCACGCATCGTGTGGCAGAGCGAAAGTGGTGCAGAGGCCATCAATTCGTAAAGAATACCTGATCTTCAGTGAGCTCTCTCTCGTATGTGCCCGACAAACTCACCCACCCACTGAAGACGAGCTGGACAACAACAGCTGCTCCCAGCCGCAAGCAGTGGTACTCAGAAGCGTGACAACTCTCCCCACACCGTTGGAGCCATTAGATAGCGGGATAGCACGTGGCATGCCAAAGCTTCCAGCTCATACTCAGGGGATCCACCTTATTCACCACGAACTCACCACAGCCGCTCCTCAACATTTCGTTATTCTCAGCACCCATTCATTCTTCGTTTCCACGCTCTATGCGGTTTAGCTTGCCTCGCAACTACCAAGTTCTGCATACATCCGATCTGTCCACGATCGGCAACGGGTCAGCTTCAGATGCCCGAGGGTATACACGCCACCAGTCACCTCAAGGAGGGCTGGAAAGCAACTCATTGCATGACGGGCTCCAGATCCAGACCCCCATGCCCAACGAACACAAAGATGTGCCATATTTTCATTTTGTGGGAGCTATGACTCGACGCTTCTCTCCCTCGCTAGAACCATATCTACGTGCATGTCAGAACGCCCACATCAGCAGATCTGCTTAACCCTCACCGTTGATAAGAATGTAGGTACGTCCTCAAGCTAGAGCGTCCTGATCCCGGCCAAGCCGCGACCTAGCTCTGTGACCTGATGACAGGAACGCTGACTTACATCCAGGTACATCCTGGCCAACCAGCTTCCAAGGATACTTAGACTCTCAACCACCACTGCTATAGACTTAGGCCTCAACACCAGATGACTGTGGACGGACACGGTGATCTGGAAAGTGCTATGCTGTCACTCCTGCACAATTCTCATGCACCGCCCTAGTACCTAGTGTTTGCTAGAACAGGGCTCGGGTGGAACTCGAACAGGCAACAGGGGACATGACGCTGACGTGAACATGGACCGCAAGGAGTAAACCTGTACTGAGACTACTGTGGCAGTGTGCCACCGCACCCCAACATGCAGCTTCACTGAGGATCAAGAAGCAGCGCAACTCACTGAAACACTTGGGGCAAATCCCCAGCCAGCAGTTGAGCCAGTGCCCCCGTCCTCTCCGTACAGTGTGCAAGACATGGAATGGCCTACCGATGTACCCTTACATGGAGGCTTCCTTTCATCCCTGTCCTCATCATAACACCTGAAGAAGCTCTGTGCCATGTTATATGTTGACGTGCGCTCCCTCAGCAAATGAACAGGGCCATCTTACATAAAGACATCCTGTGTTTATGTGTGGCAAATGTGTGTCGGTTCCCAGTGACATATTGATCTATTTCACCTACACCTGTGGTTACTACTATACTAAAAGGCCATTAGCGCCTGGTCGGACACCTCTGGGGCAGGGTGGACCATGACAGTCCCCACTCATGCTTTGCTATGGGAGGCTCTGATTCCTGTATCACAGCTATTGACTACATCCCAAAAGCTATTACCCCGCATCCCAACACTGCGCTTATGTAATTCCCACAGTACTCCTGCCATGCCATTGACCATCCTTCTTACCCATCCTCAAGCGTACGCTTTACCCCATCTCACAGATCTTCCTAGCCATCCCCCCCAGCCCCATCTCTCGCACGCCACACTCTACCCATCTCCTCCCACCAAGCACTACCTTGTAATCGCACAGAAGAACTGAAAGTACCAGCCACTGTTGACAAGCAACAGCACTCAGACTCGTTTACTTATATTATCACGAATCTGCGCAATTCCAAGGAATATGCATGTCCGCCAACCGCAATCAACGTTTATAATTCTCAACAGAGGTGTAGCGTAACCTCACGTGTCTGAGTTGGTCCATCTCGTCCAAGGTCACTTCTCTCGGAACTAGACACTCCTACCTCTGAATGCCACAGCCCGTCTGGTCCTTCCTCAGAGGTGGTGTGATCGTACAGTGCGTCTCACTCACGTTAGTTGCAGGCATCATCTTTTCGTATCGTATCTCGATACCCCTCCGGTTTCTACACTGGCTCTCCTCCCGTGCGAATTGAGATTGACACTCTCCAGTGCTTCGCGGATATGTACTCCTCTCGACCAGAGGCGACTCAATTGCCCCTGTACTATCGAGTACTGGCCGCTGGCCTGCTCGCGGGGTGCCATGGGCCCCCAACAGAGTACCAGAGCTAAGTGGACCAGACCCAGGCGATCGTGTCCCAAGGAATCTTCCCGAGACGCTCGACCCCTGACGCCTCAGTCTGTCTATTGAAATTATGTTGACGACAGCCCTTCCCATCCATTGCACATGGGATTGTCAAGTCTTCAAGAACGCATGCACCAGATGTTTTCGAGGCTCCGGGGGCTTGGCCTGTTGGCGCGTCGGCCAGGAAGCGAATCGTCTGGAGCCTATTTGTGTGGGCTGCTGGTCGTGCAGGTGAGCAAGCGTGAGGGCAGCTCTGCTCCCGCCGTTGATACCACCCCGCTTTCCGCCGATCCATGGTTTCGCGCATTCTCCGAAATCGTCGGCGCGGATCCCCACCCCAAATCCATCACCCGCCCCCTCGATGCATTTAGCTTCCTTCAGTACTATAGTTAAACATACCCCCCCAGTCGCACCTTACGCGTGCCATCGCTCGGCATCCTACGTGAGTGGTACGTATGCTCCGGCCATTACCCCGTCCTGGCCATGTGACCTCTCGCATCCTCCATGGTCTCCCGGCAACTCCATACCTCTGACCACGGCCAGGCGTCCGGCTATCTTCCTCTGATACTATCGTGAGGATCGTGATTCTCTTCCAATCTCAGCCCTCATCAACACCGTTTTGCTCAACACCCCTCATGCCCCTGAGATGCCGGCCAACAGGTGCGCGATGCTACCTGTGGTGATGGAAGTCCACCTTCCTCTGAAGTCTCTACTCCTCCTCTCAGCTCCTATTTCCGAGATGAGATCATCTGCCGCCTCATCCAGACGCAGACCCTCTGGACTTGGGCTCGTTGTGCAGAGCATAGTCCCCTCTAGTAGAGTGGACGCCACCGCCGAAACCCTCGCGACTGTGGCCTATCCCCAGCCCCTCATATACGCCCCCCGACGGGTCCTCCCGGCTGGGCCTTCCTTACATCTTCCTCCCGATTGCCGTGCAGATCCCTCACTCCGCCTTTGCCATGTCAAAAACTCTTCCTAGGACTTGGCGACGTCGCTTCTTTCCCAGCGTGCTCCCCACCTCTCCCCCACACGACCGCGCTTCTGTTCATCATACGGGAGATCAGTGGTTTTCTCATCATTCAGACAGCATGGATCAAACTGCTGCACCCACCCCGACCCCACTTTCCTATTGTTCCGCCCATAAGGCTCTTGTCCCAGTGAGGTAGGTAGAGGCGTCTAAGCAACTCTACGTTCCCCTCTTTTACTTCCTGACCTCCCGGTCCATCACTGTCTGCACCTTGTGTACATCTCCACCCACAGGCCACCCCCAACGCGTGTGGCGTCTGTCCCTGCTCTTCCCTCCGCAGTCAGGCGTCCTGTCCTCTCCTCGAACGCTGCTGACTATCTGTTCGATCTCCGCAGAAGTCGCGCAGCCCTATCACCGGGGATGCATTGTCTCTGGTGGCAGCGGCTTCTCTCTCCTATTCCCCTCACTTCGCCAAACTCGTGCACTCCCGTTTCACCTAACAGGGGTTCCTCTTCCATGCTCTGCGCTACCGCCTGCGCTCCTCCCAACACACACCCCTCTTGCCTTTTACCAATTCAGGTCGTCCGTGACCGGCTCGTCCGTCGAGCATCTCCAGTTGTCTCCGGCTACCATCACGCGAACAGCCTCCGTCCACCAGCGACACACAGGGATCCTGCACCTCCTGAATCCCCAAGCTCTTGGTTAGTACCTGGCTCTACTCTTGTCCGTTGGCGTATGACACTGAGAGAACCATGTTTCTGACAGGTGGGCTTGCCTTCTCCATTCTCCCCTCCCTCACGCTCTTTCGATTTCACCCTCCAGAAGCGCCTCGTCACCTTGTAGCACATCACGTAGTCTCCGCCCCGGTATCTGTTCTGACAAGCTCTGTGATCCGCCAGCACGCTGCGCCCCACGTATCTTCGCTCCTATGCCACGGAGTCCTGCATCGATCCCCCAATACCCCACGCTGTTTCTCATGTCGCTCATCCTATACCCACTGCACCCCTCAGCTGCCAGAGGCACAATCCATGCGACCCCTAGTGTCCTACCCCCCCAACCCCTAGCGCCCTATGTGCCTCCTGACGCATTCTTCTCCGACACGCCGTCGGCGTTCCGAATTTTGGCCCTCCTATTCGACCCTCAGAGCTCTGCCTCGCTCCACTCTTCCCAAGACGGTACTCCATTTCTCCACCCCTCAAAATGACACTTCTCCGGAGCTCTTCTCTCCCATCTCCAGCTGTTCCTGCAATGGCCCGGAAGTAGCGTGTTCTCTCCCCCTGGTTTGTTCACGAATGACCTCTTCCGAGTCCTCTGAAAGGGCCTTTGGCCGCATCGCAGTGGCTTGAGTCTAGGGCTCGGATCCGACGCACACCCTCACCACACCGGCGCCAGCCACATCCAGCTGAGCATGCCAGACATCAGCACCAGGGACCAGTTCGCATCCAGCAGCAGAAGTCGAGCACCACGCAGATTAGAGACGAGCACCAGCCACCAGCGCGCAGGCACCAGCAGATGTCAAGCGACAGCACAGATACACCCAGCACTAGATTCAGCACCAGCATAAGGCCAAGCACTCAGGCATAGCGAAGGCAACCAAGCGCAGAAGGCACCATCCACAGCAGACTGTCTAGCCCCAAGCCAGCAGAAGCCTCACCTAGCAGCTAGAGCCCGCCTAGCAGAAGCGAATCAGCTGCCAGCGTGGTGCCGTATGTCGGTCCCTGTCCTTTTTTGCGCCAGGGGCTAGGCAGGTAAGACGGCTCTCCTCCCATGACCGTTGTTGGCTGAAGATGTGTTCATGGCAGCAGTCTTTTCCTTGAATGGTGACCTGTCCTTGCGAGCAGTCAGTTCCTTTATCCGCCGGGTTATGCATGCACTCCTCCCGTCCGATGCGCAAAGATACATGAATAATATCAAGTTTATCAAATTGGAGACTGGACTGTGCCTGCCCTTATTGAGGGTTCGAAAATACCCTAAATAAAAAAAGAGGGAACAGGCCTTATTGTAACTTTGTATCAATGCCTCCCACTCACACTCTCTTCTTGACAATCAACAAGCTACTGAGTCAAGACATAAAGGACGAAAGGACACTATCGTCATGCCTTCTCTTGAAGATATTACCCTTGTTTCGTGGAATATATATTACACGAAACTATTAAATACAAATAAGCAATCCTTAAGAATAGCTGAAATGCTAGAACCAGAATAAAAGAAACAGAAGACCGACAAAGAGAGAGCTAGTTGTGGGGGGAGTGATTTCTAGTGCCGTTTTTTTAGGATTATTCAGACCGGTGGGGCGCTAAAATATAACTCGCGACCCACTTCTAAGACCATCTACAGCATGGCTAACGTAAGGGCAACGCATACTACCTACACGTCCCTTCGCTCTTTCATACCCGTTTCCGCCTTCCGTTCTTCGCTCGTACCGTCTGTGCGTCTGTTACGATCATTATACGTGCTGTATCGGATGATATTCTCTCTATACCTCTCGAGCCATGTATCAAATCGGACGCGAACTTTCAATAATCTAGTGACGACGAGATAATTCTGACAGCTCGAAAGAGGCGATCATTTGCTATCTGTGTTAGAAAAAATTGGAACCTGGAGAATTTGAAGGAACAAGAAGAAAGAGCTTCAGAGCGAGGAGAGGTCCGATTCAATTAAAAGATAATTCAAACAAAGAACACGACCAAAGAGAGTAGGAGAAAGAAGTTTTTTAAAAAGTTGGTTAAGAAGCATTCAAGAAGGGGAAATACTGTGAAGTCAGGAAAAGCAGAAAGACCGCAGCAGAAAGGGGAAAGGAAGATATTAAGAAAAGAAAGATATTAAACTGGAATGCAGAAAAAGTTTAATATATTAGAGCAGTAAGAAACAGGTGCATAAAAGACAATACGGAAATAATAAAAATTGTTGAAAAGAAATTGTTTATTTTCAGAGATTAAGGGTTGATAATTAAAAAGGATAGACTTCTGCAGCGGTGGACACAAGTTGGGGGGTAATAGTATTATTTCCTGCAGATTAAATATTTAGAAAGGTTAGAGAGGTGAATATAATACTGATAACTGCTTATTAAAAATCCCAAGGGCGAGAAGACTATGCGTCGAACTCAAATGAAAAGAAGCTAGCATGATTATGCATTGTAACTTTCTTAAAGAAAATGGTTTATTGGGAATTCAAGATGATGGACATAAAGGGTTAATTTTAATATGACGGTGTCACCACTCAAAGAGTTAAATAGGGGAACCGTATATACTTGTTTTTTTTAATGTTGTTAGAAAATTGTGATATAAATCTAGAATTTTAAAAAAGAAGGTATAAGTGGAAAGGGAATATGATAGATACAAGAACAAATCTAAATTAATAAGGTTAATAAATAGAACTTAAGCTTAATCTAAGCCAGGCAGAGAGCATTGGCGGTAAACCTTTTTAGAATTGTTTATCTTTATTTTTAAAATATAATATTAAAGTGATCACTACTCTCACTACATCTCACAATGAAACAAAAGATGTTTTGATTTAGATTTTATGAAAGAGGCTCTAGAATTGTAGAAAGTGTTTGTTTCTTCTACTGAAAATTTGGATGGAAAAGGTAATAATAGAATTAAGTATGCATATATGAATGTATAATTGCTGTCATATTTGTATGTAAAGATGATGACCCGAAAATATGTTGTCCATTAAAAAGAGGTTTTTGTTTTAATGTGAAAAACTGAATAAAATTTGTTTAAAAAAAACAAAAAACAATGGTAGATCTGAGGCATTGGGGGAGATTCAAAATGCAACTGGTCTGCCAATATTGTGATTTAGCTCTGTGAATGCTGTCACTTCCGAAATACATTCATGGAAGAGAAAGGATCAAAAAGGAAAGAATGGCTATCTCTCACAAGTAAAAATGGGAATTATTCTGAGAATTTGCTTCCAATTCTGTCACTTCTGAAGGTGATGGAAATATGGGAACAACATTTAGTTCAGTTCCTCCATTTCACTATTTTTATGTAAAATTAGATAATGTTTTGAGGCAATAAAGCCTGCACTGCATGCTAGAATGACTCTTCCATGAAAGACCATGGTAGAATGACTCTTCCATTAAAACCTGCTCCTCACTAAATGCGAGATAAACTATTTGAGGATGGCCCTCAGGTGTACCTTTGACTAATCCCTCTTCTTTTAGGATGTCACTATCTTCATGCTAACTTTATGAAAGAAAAAGAAAAAAATGAATTCAATTTTACAGAAGGAAATTATTTATAGGAGATATAAGCACCTTTTGGATAACCATGACCCCAATGACTGAGAATCTCCATAGACATAGGAGATATGATAAAAAACAGAAGACCAATTCTGGTGAAGGACAAAATACAAAAGCAAGTAACTGGGCACCTCTCTGGGTACATCTGAGATTGTAAGAACTGCTCTTATTATAACCTCAAAAGTTATCTCCAGCAAACCTGTTACAACCCTACAGCCAAACTTTAGAAGGCCTGGTCTCCTAGGGTTGCTCAGTACCCATATAAGAACTGCTCTGAGTTTGTCAGGTGAAAGCTGGGTTGTATTTCCAATAATTAAACATGAGCACTGGATCGGGGGAAGGGAGTTTCTCATCAAATAAACTTGTATAATGATCAGCTTCATATGCTACACTTGTTCCTATTTATCAAGGTCACCTCTTTCATGGTCCTTGCATCTCATAAATCACTGCCCCATCTCTATTTCTTTGGGGATATATCTAGGGAAGTATGAAATGCTAATTGTTGCTATTTTTCAGGGTACAATCTCCTGACTCTTGGAAATCTCTAAACTTTAAATACTACCCGTGGGCATGTAGTGGAAAATGCATCTTATCTTGTATACAAAAGGACTATCTATATGAATACTAAAGCACCAAGCAGTACAAAGTCAATGAAGTCATATCCTGCGGTTTGACTGTTTTTCAAAGCTCTTGGTAAGTGTAGAGAAAAAAATATATATTGTACCCAAAACAACAAATAGTTTCCTGCCTTTTAAATTAGTAGCAAGGCAGCTTTTAAAAAACAAAATCATATAATTTCCCAGCCTGCTTGCTGATGTTTTCAGAAATTCTTTTCATTCCTAGGCTTACGCTTTCTGATTTGTTGTTTTGGTTTCTGAATAAAGTGCCATGGCATGGAATCCAGCAATAAAAAAAAATTCTGCCTGCAATATGACATTACCTCATGTTTCAAATAAGACTGACAATTTTCTAACCATCCTGTTGGTGCCACTTATGTCACAGAAGTTCGTTAAAAACATCTGCGCTCATATAACTCCTCTGCTGTAAAAGGAGCTGTTCTGGGGATCCATTCAAGTGGCAATTCAGTGTGGCTGAGCCAGGTGACATCTGCCCAACAAGTTTGAGATCAGATGTACCCTCACTGGTCTAATAACAACAGTTTTTGGAGAGAGGTATTTTTCTCTCTTTTCTTGATGGATATTAAACAATTTCACCATTTTGTTTTTTTCCAAAGCATTGGCTAAAGACCCAGTTTGTCACAAGTGAAAACAGCCAGATGTGTAGAGATACACACACACGCATACACATACAAGGTTTCCTACATGTTAACTTATAATGCAACAGAGGTACATGAGATAGTTGGGATCAGCTACTTTACACTATGGTAAAAGTTGTTCTTAAAATAGCTCAGTGTCTTTACAAATACACTGATAGACCCTAAAATAATCTGTGTGAAAATGTGTGCTGTTCAGTGAGAAACTCTACACCATTGGCTTCATTCATCTAACGGTGTAGAAAAATGGTATTTCTGGCACAGGATTGAAACAGAATGCTCTATAAATACAAAGCCATTAAACCCGAGGCAGCAGCAACCTGATCAGGGCTGCCTTTTAATTTCCTGACATGAGCTGGCCACTAACCCAATTACCCAGAATCCCCGGAGGAGTCTTCATCCTTCCCGGGAAGCACAAAGAGAAAGCACAAACATTCTGTCTGGATGTCAGCGGAGCTTTCACTGAAATCAAATATCCTTCAGAAAACACATGGAAATCGAAAGCTGGGGGAAGGGAACTCAGCAGGGACATTTGACAGACAGACAATGTTCTAGAATGGCAGCATGCCACTGAAAGGGATTTAAGGAGAAAATAAGGTGGGTAATTGTTGCCAACTGAACATTTATTTTTTAACCAAGTACCTTGATTACAAGCAATGGCTATAGCAGAAATGACTTTGGATTTCTGGTGCTTGCAGTTTCCTATTCAGTGACCTAACATCTGTCTTGGTTTCTCTGGCCTTGATCTTCCCTCTGCCTTTGAGAATTGCATGACAAGCAGAGATTTAGCAGCTGAAGCATTTTTCACAATGGAAATGCTATCAATAGGAAAGCATTATTGATAAAATTTGGCCTGTAAGTTAATGTTGAAGGCAACAAGGGCAGTATATGGAATAGTGCAAGGTCTTTGCAAAAAGAAGAGCAACTTTAAAGTCAAGGCTCAGTTCAAACCATTTTTAGTTGAATTTTTGTTCAGAATGCAGCCAACTTACTGTGTATTTATTTCCAATTCTGGACCATCATTCAGCAAAATCAGAGCTCTGATTTTCAATCAATTATTGAGAGCAAGTAGGATTTCAATGTGCTTTTTCCACATACAGAGATGTGCTTTGTAGTACTCTTTAGATCTTCCTTGTAAAGATAAATGGCAGGATGATGGAGATTATACTGCAGTATATTTAGAAAGCACCAAATTGGGAAATATTTCTATAGATCAAAAATCACATCTACAAGAGTCTTTGGGAATTTCTGATAGTTATCCCCCATTTGAGCATAAAGCAAGAGGGCTGGCAGAGGGCTGCAGGAGGCCATGACTGCTGAAAATGGAACCCGGACAGCCCCTGTAAAGCCCTCCCAAGCTCTGTTTTCACTGGCAGAGGCACTGTGGGCCAATCCTTTATTGTTTCCAGGGCAGCCCCACGGGCCAGATCGAAGCACCCCACAGGCCAGATCTGCCCCACAGGCCTTGAGTTTGACACCCCTGATCTAAGACATTCAAAGCTTTCCAACAACTCTCTCTCACACAGAGGAAATATTCAGAATAGCATTTTTCTTCACCACGACTTCAGAAGTTCAAGATCACAAAACAATGGCCTCAGCATAATACAGAAATGAAAGAAAAAAAATATATGAATACATGACGTTTGAGCTCAGTCATCCATTAGTGTGTCTCCTGGTTTTATTAAAATAATACCAGATTTGTAAAACAAATATCTAGTGTCTTCCAACATATCTTCTCTATTTCAAGCATGCTTGAAGGTCAAATTCTCCTCGCCAAAATCTGGAACCAATTTTTTTCCTCCAAGATAATTTCTGAGAGTAAAGCTGTATATTCAGCAAAACATACTTTATGCCACTTTGTACAATCTCTATAGATTTAAAGCCCCTGAAGGAATATTAACTGACCATTTTTTGTGAGAAGGATGATTAACTATAGGTTAATAACCAACATACTGAATACATGTGCTCTGGACTTGTATCTCATAATTTAAATAGGTATTTTTTCACTTAGAATTTTAGCTATCTCGGTGAGTCTTTACTCTGCAGTATAAAAATGGAAGTAATTGAGATGGCTCTATGCTCATACATCCTTTTCATTATAGTGCATTGATTAGGGTTCTCTTAAAGAAAACAGCCATGATATCTGAGAAACCTATTGATTGTTCACTATGTCCCTTCCTGCTTTTGTTTCTTATTCACTTTCTGCATTGCTCTATCAAGCCCCAGTATCTACATCACAAGGGTAGTCTTTCATAGTCTTAAAGTGTCCCTTTGGAACCTTACTTTTTCCCTTTTCCCTTCCATTGACCCTACCTGCCAATATGAATCCTTATCTTCTGTCTTTTCTCTTTGAGAATGTCAAAAATTATTCCTCAGTAAGTGAACAATAATATGTAGATGATACAGTGGGACTGGAGGACTGTGGTGCATATGTTATTAAATGTGTGTGTGGGGGGGGTCAAGTATGAAAAATGTTGATTTCCACTGATGCTTCAGAGCAATTAGCAAGGTTTATTTTTTAAAAATAAATAATAAAGCCTGAGGACACAGATAGTTTTTATAAAATTTGAATTTAGATTTGAACATTCTGTTTCCTTTCCAAATGAAAATATATAACAAAAGATAGGGCTAAGGCCTATAGCTGGTGATATTCAGCTGTTAAACTGAAGCGTTTGGCAGACAATATGGAGAGATTAAACAAATTAATGGAGAATAAAGCTAATCTCGTTCGCTCTAGTCATGCTGGCTATATATTGCCTCCAATAAGGAAGGTACAAGGCAGTATGTCTTTCACTAAGGTACAGATCTATGTGATACTATTATATTCATGTCAGCTTTTTAGTTTTGCTAGTCCAGCCAGACATCTGCTGAGAAAAGAATGATGAATTAGACAGGACTGTAGTTTGAGGCAGCAGGTTTCTTGGGGTCTTGTTATCGTACATCTACAATGATACTGATTAAAATGATTGCAATCATTTTATTTTCATCCAATTTAGAGAGTTTGAAATAGCCCAAAATACTGAACATGGAAAAATGGGGGATTAGTATTATTGTTTGTGTGTCTATCAGTCATTATTATAAAGATGACTCTTAGGCAACAAGAGAAACAATATTTTTTTTAAAAAAAACCTAGAAAATAAGAAGACAATGTAGAAAACTGATCTTTAATTGCAAGACATTTTATAATCTGGGGTCATTTCATTTTCTGCAGTATATAGACTTTTACATGTCTTTCAGAATAAAGGCAAGTAGTGTTTAATTACATATTAATAAATGGCATATAGGGAATAGTTTGATAAGTTAATGCATTTACAAATACTTCACTTCCCAAATTTTCCTGAGGCTTTTTACTGACTGTCTTAATGCAGGGAGAATGAAATGACCAACACCATTAGGTTATACTTCAAGCACTGTATTTCTGAATCTTAGAATAACAGTTTAGACAAATGGCAGCTATATGTATATCTAGTTCTGCCATTATTCTATGAATCCAAAGATAAGCACACTGTAGGTCTGAGGTTATAAGTGCCCCCTGCCCCACCTCCCTAGTAGCCTCAATTCACTTGGCTACAATTTGGTACTGCAATTTGGCATTCAAATGTCAAAATATCTGCAGGCTTCAGTCTAAAATATTTTGTACATGTATGTTTAGGACGTACTGTATATCCCTTGAAAGCAGATTTTTTTTTGTCTGAGGAGACATTTAACAATTGGATACAGAAATGCAGCTTTTTACACTTACTTTAAGATCTCCAGCTTTTAAAATACAAAAATGGTCTAGTTTCATCTGATCTTTTTTCTCCTTTCTGCCCAAGTACCCCTTTATGTCAAATAAGGATGAAGACAGATACAGATAACAAACAGAATCTAACACCCCCTCCCTTTTTTTAAGGGATATCCTAATTATGTTTTTCATCTTAGTATTCTTCAGGGCAGTCCTAGAAGCAATCTGAAACTTTCACCATACCTAGCTCAGCCTAATTTGAATGGTTGTTTCCTCTTCACTCATTGCATCTTGAGAGCAACAATACAGAGACTCAATCACTCTAACATCATCCATCTTTTAACCTGTTTTCCTCTTCACACCTGCTGCTGCAGATGGAGAAGCCCTGAGGACTCAATAGCTTGCATGCTGTATTCTGTGGAGGATTTAATAAAGGAATTGCCCTAATAATAAATGTGTAAGAGAAGGCTGTTTCACAAATGAGATCTTTGCCAGCTCATCAGAGAAACAGAATCTGTAGAAAAAAGTTTTCTTTTTCTCTATCATCTTCAAACAGCAAAACCAAGAAAATGATTTCTCTGTGGTCAGTTTCTTTGAAGTATTTATTTATTTACTTTACCCATGATAGTTTACAAAAATAACCAAAATATAACTTAAATAACCAAAATAAAATGAAACAGCATGTCAGATTTAAAAGGTGACCATATTTGATGATAGTGAGCCAGAACACCCCATCAATACATATCTCCTGATGGGCTATACACACTGTATACCCTGGCCAAATATCATTTAAGGTTGGGGTGAGTAAAACAACAACAAGATGTTGGCTATGACTGAAATCCTGCAAACCACAATACTACTTCAATGGTGCTGCTCAATCTTGACTTTTTAGAAATCTCCCTGTTCCGTTATCTGAAGACCTCCCCTAGGATCCTCCTGAGGCAAGAGACCGTGAGGTCAGACTAATTGAACTGCTTGTTTTTCAGCCATTCTCCTATTTTGTCTTACTTTATATTCAGACAGAAAGTGCAAGCAATGCAGCCCACCTTACCTTCTTTCAGCATCCCCACTTTGAGGCATTTCATAAAACGACAGGCCTGACAGGATTTGCGCCTCCGTTTTGTGATTTCACACTCATTGGTAGCTGGACAACTATATTCAATGTTCCCTGCAAATAAGAAGCAAAACAAAAATAAGGACAGACGTAAGGATGCCCTTTAAAAAAAGCTATCCTGAAAACAAATAGAATGAGAGCATTCATCAAAAATGTTCTGCCAGAATCAGAGGAATTAGAAGACTAGGAGCGCCAATCTACCAATGTTCCTTGGACCAATTCACTTTTTGCCTTTTAAATATTTTAATGACAATATTGTCGGAGGATTCCTATACTGGGCCCGTTATGTCAAAAATACGGGTCTAAATAAAACATTGCATTTATTTATAGTATTTATTTTTCTTGGGATAGAACAATCCCAAATGGTGCATGTGATTACCCGTCATTTTCCAATGAGTCTCCATTTCCTCCTCTGAGCTGCTTTATGGCATATTAATACAGAGGTGGTATTCAGCAGGTCCTGACCAGTTCTGGAGAACCAGTAGTGGAAATTTTGAGTAGTTCAGAGAACCAGCAAATACCACCTCTGCCTGGTCCTGCCTCCATCTATTCTCTGCTTCCTGAGTCCCAGCTGACCGGCTGGGTCTTCTTTTGTTGTCCTGCACAGGAGAATGAAGCTGGAAAGCAGGTTAGTGGGGTGGGGAGGGAATGGGATTTTGTAGTATCCTTCCCCTACCATGTCCACCAAGCCACAGCCACAGAACCGGTAGTTAAAAAAAATTGAATCCCACACTGTATTAATATAAAGAAGGGTAACCAGCCCAAGGAGAGCTTTGTGACTCAATAGGACTAATCCTCAGTCTCCAATGAGAAATTGGCTGTATCACACCAATTCATAGTAAAGATTTTTGAAGATGACATAGTTTCAACAAATAGTTTCATCTTTAAGACACATAGAAATAGCGGAACTTTCAGGGCAATATTTTGGCTTCATTCTTTCGGAATGACTCAGAAAGCACACAAATAGTTGAGCTGGCTCACCACACTATGAAGTGATGTAAAGCATGTTTCTCTCTAAAGAGCATCCTTCTGCCCAAACACTATTTAGTCTAAAGCTGAACTACATATCTGGAGGCAAATATTTCTTTCCTTCTCTTGGACACATTCATACAAGCACAATTATGTAAATGTAGCTTTAAATTTTTCTTGGCGCTGATTAACTCTGGCAATCAAGACAGTAGTTTGCAAAAGCCCTTTGCACGGAATGAGGTTTGATGAGATTGATGGAGAAAGAAATGCCAGAGTTCTTGGGCAATCGAGAATTAATTTCTTTTGCTTTCTTATCAAAATAAAAACAGTTGTGTGCACAAGCTAAATCTCAGCAAGGAAACAGTGAAGAAACTGAAAGTATTTCCTCATTTCAGCTTCTTAGTTTGTGGTGTTAGTGGCTTTTGAACAAAGTTTTCACCAGTAAACCATCATTCCAAAGGAAGCCTCAAACACACCAGCACAATTAAATCATGTAAAAGATAAAAGAGATTTTAATAGGCTGCTCTAAAAACCATTTTGTTGCTCTAAAACCAAACTTGTGAATTTTCCTGCCATTGTTATAAGATCCCTCTAACGCAGGGCTGTCAAACTCCTGACTCATGGGCCGGATTCATCATGCATGGCCATGGCCATGCCTGGTTTAACAAAGGGGAAAACAGTCTTGATACGTCACATGATGCTGCCGTGACGATGTGAGTTTCATGCCCCTGCTCTAATGGGTCTGCCTTAACAATTGGGTAAACACATCAAAGGGAAAGGGATTCTGGAGTCATGAATGAAATGAAAAAGTAACTCCTCAGTTGATTCAGCAGAGCTGATTTTGAGAGTCAAACAATTTTCAGACCTCCAGGCTTTTATGTGAAATCTCCAGCAATGAAGTCCATCCATTCCCATCCCCATTCCCTTCCCTTTGAATTTCCTTGCACTGTCAGATTTTCTCATGAGGACCTGTACTTCCTCTTGGCCTATAATATATGGTCTCATGCTTGAATTCCAAAACAGCACAGTTGTTAGAACAAGTACTGCGGCTGAATGAACCCATGACAAAAAACTGTTTATTGCATTCCCTTCAATATTAGTAACTGCAGCCTCAATTTCTCACAAAAGACAGCATTTGTTTTTCTCACAAAAGACAGCATTTGCTGATTCAGGACCAGCACAAATACAAACAGGAAAAAAAAAAACTCTGAAAAGCAAATTATGAGATATGCTAAATATACTCCCTGTACCATCTTTACTCAAAAGTAACTATGAATACTGAACTGGATTAAGATCACCATGTATGGGAGAGGAGGAATAACTCTCTCCTTTCAATTTAGGGCTACCACATCAGAATCCGTCAGAGGCAGTAAAAAAAAGTCTCCACTCTACTTAGAGAACAATTCTAGGAAGATGGAAACTATAAAAAGAGGAACAACCTTCTGGATACCATTCCAGGCTGTAATATCATAGGAAAAGGTGATTTAGACTGACTTGCTTCATGCAAGAATCCAAATTAAAGCACGCATGACAAGAGATCGTCTAGAGTCTTATTGGATACATTCAATGAAAGTGAATCTACCACCTCTCTGATGACATCTATTACATATTAAACTGGTCCTAATTTTCAGAAGTATTTATCATTTGACTAGAATTAGTCTTGCAGTAAAGTAAGATCATTATTTTCCAAACAGTACTCTGGGATGATAGAGACTAACTCTTGGTATTTAAAAAGTGCTCTGATAAATTCTCCCAGTCTTGTCTTTTAAAAGCTACACATTCAGTGGCGGGATTAAAAAAAAATTACGACCAGTTCTATGAGAGTCATGCCATGAGAATGTCCATCTTAGGTCCTGGATGGGTTAGCACTTCTCCATTTGAGATTGGTGAACAGACTTTTGAGTTTTACCGGAGTTGCAACTCCTTCTTGAGAACAATTTGCAGTTATGGTAGGAAGGCCCTCATGCAAGTTCATCTTGTGTGCTAGCTGAACCTCTTCCTGGTCTGGGAAAGCCTTCAGTCTCTCATGTGCTAATAGGGGCTGCCCTTGAAGACCATCCAGAAACTTAAATTGGTCCAGAGTGATGGACATACCTCTGCTCTATGAGTTCTATTAGTTGACAATTAGGTAGGTAGGTAGGCAGGCAGGCAGGAAGGAAGGAAGGAAGGAAGGAAGGAAGGAAGGAAGGAAGGGAGCAAGGAAGGAAGGAAGCCAGCATTTGAAGGAGTTTTTGAGGTTTGCCCCTTCCTACATTACTGCCATTTTAATTCCACAGTTTCTAGAGCATAATGGGGCATTTTACACATGGCTCCTAGCCACCTGACATTGTTAGACAACCTAGAAAATAATTAAAGGGAGCACAAGGGGAGTATTAGAAGTGGACTGTTCTTTGTCATTGGAGTTTTGATATTTTTCTGATACAAAGTACCTAAAATGAATAAAGTAGGGGAAACTGAAAGTTTACAATTGTTTCTAGCTCACATTGATTCAATTTCTCTCATACAGCAAGTACAAATAGTGCTGACATGTAAACGAGCAAACATAGCTTTCCCTATTAAGATCACTTTTACCTAAAGGGGAAAAATCTGTTTGGGAACAAGAATCAGACATCAGTAACACGAGATCATTCACTCTAAACTTTCTCCCAAGATCAAACTATGTGCTGTACCAGGAGATCTTTGGGAGGGGAGGATGCACAGAAAGCTCACGGAGACCATGCATTTGATCTTTGATTTGATGCTGTACTGGGACAATGAGCAGTTGACTCTATAAAGATTGTCTCTGCAATCAAAATTGCTCCCCTCAGCCTTCCTTTCCAAAACAGGCATTGGAGAAAGGGGAATTAAACAAGCTAACAGATACAAATACTTCTCTGATACATTAGCAAATAATAATTTTCATGCATTCAAAGAAATAGCTTAAGAGGCTCATAGGAAATGGAAGTCTCAAGTGGTATAAAATGGTTTAAAAAATATTTTATTTTTGTATTTATTTATAACAAATTTAGCCTGCTTTTCATTAAAATTAGTACCAAAGAGGATATAATAAAACAAGCCAATAAAACCATACAAAATGCCATTAAAACAGTTCAAAGGCATAATAAGACAACTACAGCCTCACATTAAATGATGCATCAGCATAAATTAATCCTTATGGTGAAATAATTAAATCTAGAAATGGCACGGGTCTCTGCCCAGAGGTCTGCTGCCTAGAATGAGACAAATATGTGTTTGTTGGAAGAGGAGGTTGCGGATGTCTAAGACGGGGAAGTGAATTGGAAGATTATGTTGCCAAGGAAGAGTCATGAGTGTTGTGCAAATGCTTTGATGTAGACCTGGTTAGATATTGCCTTTTTGCATACCTGCAAAGCAGTGATGGGATTCAATTTTTTTTACTACCGGTTCTGTGGGTTTGGCTTGGTGGGTGTGGCAGGGGAAGTATATTATAAAATCTCTAGACAGAGGTGGTATTGGCCGGTTCTCCAAAGTACTCAAAATTTCCACTAGCGGTTCTCCAGAACTGGTCAGAACCTGCTGAATACCACCTCTGCTGCAAAGACAGGAGCAGCGTCCATATGCTCTAAAATGCTTTTCTTTTTTTACAAATCTGAAACTTAGCATATTGCAGGGCATGCAATTCTTACTCTGTCAGAAATAAAGCATTAAATACAAAATAACTCTGCTAGAGAGAACTGTGACATATGCGATGAAGCCTCATATATGGGTGTTAATATGAAAAAACGACTATTTGCTGGTTGAGGGGAGAAATAGTTTGTTTGGATTGCCCCCAGACACTTCCACTTTTAAGTCAGAGTGATCAAACAAGGGTCTCCACCGCAGCAGAGATCTCTGTGGTAAAGAGGGGGATGCCATATAACATTTCTGTCTTTTTTAGGGCCAGACTCAAATGGATTGAAACATGCAGCAATTGAAATAAATATGATTTGCTTATGATTTTGACATAAGAAGTTAGGACCCACTTAGGATCAACAATAGGAGCAGCTGTTTTCCACCTTGTCGACCTGTATGCTGACAACCTTGCTGCTACTATAGATTTACATTCAGGATACAGATAGATTGGTCAGAAGTTCCATAAGCTATATGCATCTGTTTCCATTCAGACTACAATCTTGGCACTGCACAGTAATTTCAATAATCAGGGCAGTATCAAATATCTCTTAAAAGCTGAAATCTGAAATGCAGGCTTGATCTTCAGTTAAGAATTTAACTTCAGTGGCAAGGCAATCAGCCTGTTCAGCTGCAAACTTATTTTTTCCAAGTTTGCAGCTGAATGGATGGATTACCTTGCCATTGCAATTCAATTCTGAATCTTTGCCTTTTAAATGCACAAGAAGGTAGAATTAAAAAAACAGTAAATTTGCCCTTTCTATATTCCTGCATTTTATCTTTTCTTTTCTTTTTTTTTACAAATCTCAGAATGCAGTTCCTGCAAAGTATATTTAATGTGCAGTCAATTTCATAATGCCATTATACAACTGGTCATAGGTTGGATGTCCTAGGACATAGCATTACAATTACAATTCCCAGCCCATATTGCCACTATCCATTGTGCTTGGGGCTGTTGGAAGTTGATGTTCAACCATTCTATAATTCTATATCTTCTTCTCCAATAAACTAGTGGAATGACCCTTCTCCACTTTTCCAAACTCTATCTAATCCGGGGTGTGTGTGTGTGTGTGTGTGTGTGTGTGTGTGTGTGTGTGAGAGAGAGAGAGAGAGAGAGNAGAGAGAGAGAGAGAGAGAGAGAGAGAGAGAGAGAGAGAAAGAGAGAGAGATATTACATACATACACCTCCCCCAGATCTCACCAGACAGTAAATTGGAGCTTTTTGTTTAAATATTGCTTTAAGTCATATTAATTAAAAAGACTGTGCCTGAAGATCATCATATTTAAAATAGACCTCATTCAAAAAAGGAAGAATCTAAACAAACACTCTCAAAATATTAATGCCCACTAGGTGACCTTGTATGTATTTATAAAGACAACATGCTGCAATTGGCGAAGATGGGTAAGGACATTTTATTTATGAATGAAAGTGGATCAGCCTGTTTGTTAGGCTTCCCATACACAGCAATAAGCAGAGTTTCAAGAAAAATGCAGTTTTCCTATTGCTCTGTCAGTTTATAAATTTAAGTCTGCACAAAATTTATATCCATTTTTGTATATCCCCAATTCCCCCAATACACGCATTGTTGCATGTAAATGTTCTGCATATATGCATTATTATTGCCTAATTCTATTCATGTATGCATTTTATGATTGGAAAACTGCAATGCAATGTGAGCCAAAGTAAACAGCATTCTAGTTTATATTCTGGAAATTATATATTAAGGTTGTATTAAAAGAAAACAAATTTATCTTCCATCCTTTTCTCTTATCTGAGGAAAAGCCTACAAAAACAGATGATGTATTCCCCACAAGCAAGCAATTCCAGGACAAGCTAGACTATTGTCTTCAAATATTTAACAAAGTTCTCTGCTCTGTTGTTATTTTATTTTTACCCCATCACAAAGTATGTCAATTTCTTTTATGAGTCCTGGGCTGCCTGCCAGAAGAAAAGAGCTACTCATACCACCTTGCAATTTCTGTAAGTGCCTTGTGATAAAGTGATGAGATTAACTCATCAGGATTCCAGTAGCCTTCTTCTACCTGGCAGTCATGCTGTCACTTCAGTCACTGTGGACTAGGGGCAATCTGGCAGACAATGATGGAAAGAGCTCCAAGGTATGCTCAGCAGCTAGAAGAGGAAGCAATGCATGCCAATGAGCAAGGAAAGCAACATGGATATTTGCAGGCTTACATTTGTCCATGAGAATATGCTCTCTGAAAGTGAGTTATTCCACTGTACCACATCTAATTGAATCAAATGAACATTTCCCAACAATGCTTGAGGAGCCACACGATGAAAGTGGAACCTAATCTAGGAAGCAGCTTCTCATGCCCCTGACTCTGAGGGAGAGGAGGAACAGCCAACAGGGAGTAGTCTACTCAGGAGGAAAGGGCCATGATCTTCTTCATGGGTTGCAGGTGTGAGTTCTGCACAAGAGTCTGGACCTGCATGCTAACAAACACTGGAGATAAATTAGTGTTTTATTCCAAGAAAAGGTTTATCTTAGTTGGCGTTCTTCCAATGGACTGTACCTGGTTATTTTCCTGAAGTTGGTAATTATTTATCCTGGTCTGTCCTGGAACTTTATTCAGCGTGGTTTGGTTTTGGTTTTTGCTTCGTTATCTGCTCTTTGAATTTGAACTGTGTTTCTTTTGTTTGGAATGTTATTTTGAAAATAGTTTAATCTTCAACTGTGAACAATTAAACAGTGAGGCCAAGTTGAAGGCATTAAAGGACCTTTATTTACATTTTGGTTTTTGTTATTTTTCTTATACACTCCAGGTCATCACACAGCTCGGAGGTTTTTCAGATACAGAAAGAGATAAGGAAGTATGAGATTTAGCCTTCCTGGGTTGGTACAATTACATAGGGCCCTTGAATTGCAAAATATGTGCCCAAAGCCCAGGGTTTTTTTTCCTGGTGGATAAACAAAGTCAAATGTGTGACCCTGCAGCCCCCAGAAGTTTGGTAAATAAGGCAGGCAATCTCATGTATTAAGTAGAGGTACCTTCTAGGATGGGTGTCATACTTGCGTCATCATGGTGGTGTCATGTGATATTTCGGGACTTTTTCCCCCTTTGCTAAACTGGGTGTGGGCGTGGCCAGTGTGTGACGCATCCGGCCTGTAGCCTGCGAGTTTGACAACCCTGTTTTAGGACTTTTTTAGGCCTTATTCTACTTCTACTTTTCCTTTCCCCTACCTCACCTTCCAGGTCAGAAAGATGGGACTAGAAGCTACTATCTACTATTTTTATATTACAATGCCTTTGGGAATCAATTGTTTTGAGATAAAACAGTTGCTTTTATTCTTTTATATGGATTTTGTTTTGAACATAATCTACGCAGAATATTTGTTAGAAAATGTTTGGTAAAAATGCTGAAAATAAATAAATTGTTCACGTTCCATGACTGAAGACTGTCATTTTTATTTTCCACAATTTTCTCAACTATAAACTATAAGACCACCGAATGACCATTGCAATATATTAGTTCCTTCTGATTATAGAACATCTTTGCATGTTATTCACATGTTATGGAGCATCTTCACATGACCATCTGCAATACAAAATCCTTCATGGAAATCCTTAGAGGCAGACCCATTAGGCTACTTTAACAGCAGTTTCCACATGCTTCTTTATTTTATAGATTGTTTCCAAATGGTTTAGCCAACTGGAATGTATCAAACAGGGAAACTTCATCAAATCACTTTTTAGAAACTAGCTATTTAACAGCATTTATATATCATCTCCAAATGAATTATACTCTTGAGGGTTTCCAAGATTTCATTCATAAGGTATTCTATTCCTCTGAAGTAATGATTTATTCTTCCAAATGGCCACCAGGAATCATAGGATTGAGACAAATAGTCTCAATGTTAACAATAAGAAACATACATTACATTATTGCTCAAAACTTTACTCAAGCAAATGCCATATGCCCACTAATCTTGAAGAACTGTCCTTTCAAATAACTCCAAGGATGCATTCTCATATAACCTGGTGACCATTTATGAGGATTGCATCATATTACTTCCCATTCTTTCCCAACCACCTAAAACACATCATAATATTGCAGCCAATAGATAAATCTTCCAGAAAATGTATCAACACTGAAGGACTTATCAGGTTGGAAGCTATACCTGCACTAGTAGTAAAGCCATTACAATAATACAGTCACAATGGGTTGATGACAAATTAAGAACATTTTATTCCATTCCCTAGAGTATGATTCAAAAATCCTTCCTCTGTTGGGATTGAATAGTACATGGTTGCAGTTACACTAATGAACAGATATTTCTAATGTAATTCTGAAACTATTACTTGAAAGTAATTTTCCATTAAGTTCAGGAGGAATTAAGATTAAATGTAAACCTTCAGCCTATGTGGTGTTCTTATCTTATAGGTTTATTAAAGTAATAATTGAAAGCATGGGGATCCACTGTGAACATTTTCTCGGAAGTTGCTTTGTCTAAACTCACTTTTACAAACAAAATGTTGAACTTTGATACACAATAACATGGTAAAGTGTCACAGGCTCTAAAAAATCTGTGCACAGTTTTATGTAACATGATTACATTCTTATTTTAAATGGAAAAAAGTGGCTGGGTTAATCAAAACTCTTCATTAGAACTTTTCCATCACTTTTAAGAAGCTACAGGAGGGTAAAGTTTGTTATTGCAGCAGTTGCATTGGGAAAAGTTAAGCTTTTCTGCACTACTAACCTGGTTTAAACATTTATACTCCAAACACCACTATGCAATAGGAAAAAGATAGACAGGAAAAAAGTACATGTTTGCAATCCTAATTGCTTTTCTGAGGGTTAATAGCATATTCAAAAGGAAGGATTTAGATCAGAGGTGTCAAACTCAATTTCATTGAGGGCCACATCAAGATTGTGTTTGACCTTGGGGAGCTGGCCAAGATGGACATAGCCAGCTTGACATCATTTGTGTCAGGGGGGGTTCTGTGGTCTCTTGAGCACACTGCCTCTGAAAATGGGGTCCCGAGCTCTGTTTTCAGTTGCGATGGCCACCTGCAAACCTCTGCCAGTGAAAACGGAGCTTGGGAGGGCCGTGTGTGGTCCTCCCAAGCTCCATTTTTGCTGGCAGAGGCATTGTGGGCCAGTCTGTTACTGTTTCCAGGGCAGCCCCATGGGTCAGATCTAAGCACCCAGCGGGCCAAATCCAGCTCCAGACCTTGAGTTTGACACCCCTGATTTAGATCATGGAAATGGAGTAAGGGAGCATCAAAAAGATCTGCATCTGCTTATCAAGTAAATAGGCAGGCAGAAAAATCTAACTTTGCTTTGGCTCCCAACAAATTAGGCAATTGGTTATAATTAAAACATTCTCATTAATCTCCTACTGCTATCACCCAAGGATGGAGGGCCAGTTATGAGATTTGTTCCAACATAACTAATAGCTTTCAGAGAAAAGGATATGAGCTGAGAAAATCTGGATGATCATCTGTCCAAGATGTCATGTCTATAACTGATTATTTGTAAAACCCCATGTGGTTCATAGGCAGATATAAGGATTAGTCCTGGGCCTGGTACTCTCTAACATTTTTATTCATGATTTGGAGAAAAAAGTGAAGGAGAATGATAATCGATATTCAGGTAAAAGAAAACTAAGTAGAATAGTTTACATTCTTGAAAACAAAAATGAAATTCATCATGCTATTCCTCTGCTATAGAAGTCAGCTAAAGTATTAGAGTGAAATTTAATAGAGACAAATGCAAAATTCCTCACATAGAGGAAAAAATCAAATGGACATATGTAAGATTAAGCATACAAGGTTTGATAATAATATGCATGAAAGAGATCTTTGAATTCAACTTGATCTAAACATTAATATGTGCAAATGCAAATTTGGACTGCATCAACAGAAATATAAATTCTATACAAATTGCAGAAAGTAATAGTTCCAGATTACCAAGCACTGATCAGTGTCATCTTGGAGCACTGTCCTCAGTTCTGAGCACTACAATTTAGAATTCATGAGAACTGGAACAAAATACTACAAAGTACATCCATGTGGATAATCTGAGGATTATATACCAAATCCTATGAGGTGAGATTAAGAGAACTGCTATGTTTGCCCATGAGAAAAGACTCCTGGGTGGAGATAGAATAGCACTTGCCAAATGCCAGAAAGAATGCCACAGAGAAAAAAGAATTATCCCATAGTGCAGGACATAGTATAACAGATGCTACTACAGAGAGACAGATTTTGATTTAATGTTAGGAGAATGACACAGTAGCTGAAGATTGGAAAATGTCAATCTATACTACAATGCCAAAACAAGAAAACTTAACAGTGTGCAAACAATATAATATTCTTATAATTTCACATGCTAGTAAAATAATGGTTAGGATCATTCAATGCAATTTAGAGCCCTACATGGAAAAAGAAATGCCAGTCATTCAAACTGACCTTAGAAAAGGCTGGTGGACCCACAATATTATTGGGGATATGTGTAGTATAATTTAGAAAGCCAAACAACACCAAAAATAAGTTATGACATAGTTAATGGATTGAAGAAAGGCCTCTAATTGTGTTGATCACATCAAACTGAAATGTGCTTAGAAAATCTTATTAGCCTCATGAGAAATTTATATACAGTATGAGCAGAACATGATTAAACAGGCTGGCTCAAGGATGGCAAAGGAGTGTGACAAGGCATTCCCCCTCATATATTCCATCTATATGTCAATTGTATATTGAAGGAAAGTGGATGTAAAAACATGATCATGGTTTTAAAATCAGAGGAAGAAACATTAGTAACTTGAGCAATGCTGATGACCCTATCCTGATAGCCAAAACTGTAAAGGATCTGCAAGCCCTAGTAATAAAAGTGTAGGAGCACAGTTGAAAACATGGGACTAAAATAAAATAAAATAAAATGAAGACACAAGCTAATGACAACAGGTAGAACAAACAATCCTTAGTACTGATAATGAAGATACCGAAAAGGTGGATAGCTTCTGCCTTTTTAGGATCAACCAAGAATAGTAAAAGGAATAAGCAATCAAGAAATACACTGCAGGCTAGCACTTAGTATATCAGCCATGAAGACATTGGAGAAGATATTCAAATGCCACAATGGGTCCATACCTACAAAGATCAGAATTACATAACCTTGGTATTCTCTGTGATGCTATGGAAGAAGAAGGTGAACTTTGCAGAATCAGGATAGGAAGAGCATTGGCATCTTTGAAATTTAGGGTTAGAGAAGATCTCTGAGAAAACTATGGATTTTCTCAAAGAAAACAAATAAATAGATTATTGAACAAAATCAACTCAGAGTTGTCACTCAAGGGACAAATGATCATGTTAAAAATATAATGAGTACATAATGTGTATTTCAGACACATTATGTGAAGAGTTCTCTGAAAAAGGTTCTAATACTGGGGAGAAAATGAAAGGAAAGAAAAGAAAATAAACAGCAGCAAGGTGGATGAATTCAGTTTTTTACAAAGAAGTTTAGAAATGAGTATTTGGGAAGAAAATACATCTAAAGAAGCATATTTGGGAGAAAATAGATTCAGCATTATATGCTGGTATAGAACTTTTATATGAATTATTAGCAGATACAGAAAATAATGCATTTATGAATAAATATGCAAACATGACATTGATTAGAAATTAGCTGATCCATCAAGCTTTGGAGAAAGATAAATTGTTCTGTGACAATTTAGTATTTCAATATTAAAAGCCTCTTTTCTCATTTTAAAAAAACCATGAGAAGATTGTGGAAAAAAATAATCATTTCTTATATATGTTGAAACTTTCTTTTGTTAAACTGTGAACACTAATAACTTTGTTTTCAGGTTCCAATGTTCTTGAATATATTTTAAACCAGGGGTCCCCAACCCCTGGGCTGCTGCTACAGCCCATTCAGAACTGGGCCTTGCAAGTGGTGGGGCACTTGATGTCTGTGTGCACAAGCTCCACTTATGCAAGCGGTGGGTGCTTACAAAATGCAAAATATTTCAGACTCATCAATTTGCAAAACTATAGGTAAGGGAATGCATGTTATAATACATTGAGTCTAGATAAGATTCAGTTTAGTGTAGTGGTTAAGGCATCAGGTTAGAAGCTAGAAGACTCAGAGTTCTGGGACTGCTTTAGGCATAAAACCAGCTGGGTGACCTTGGGCCAGTCTCTCTCAGCCCAAGGAAGTCAGCAATGGCAAATCATTTCTGAAATCTTGCCAAGAAAATGGCAAGGACTTGTCCAAACAGGAGTCAACACCAATTCGAAAGGACAAAGAAAACATCTGTATGTACAGTATTGATATACACACATATTGAAAAATGAAGCAGATATACTTTTGTAGTTTGAAATGTATTGATTAGAAAACTGACAGAATAGCAGATTAATGACTACAGTTTACCACATTATATTACTATACTAAGATCAATAAAATGCAGAGATTTTTGCAGCACTGCCATTCTCTGAATTGAAGGTTTAAGCTATATAGCACTTTTCAGGTGCATGCCCTTGTAACTTTTATAATTTTTCTTTCGATTTAAGATCACTTTTCTTCCTATATTATAGAAGGGAAACTGAATGTGATCTCTACAAGTCAGTTCAACTGGAACAAATTCAGTGTTTATCTGTTGGATAATATTTTACTTGTTTGATGCATGCATAAGAACTAAAAGCAGCTAGAAAGTCAAAATGTCATATTTCTTCCACATATGTTTTTCACTAGTGGTTAGTTACTGCTGACAGTTTCAACATCAATAGGATATAAAGAAAATAAATATGTCCATTTAAGAGATTTAGTACAATAATTATATTAAGTGATATAATTAAAATGATTACCATTATTTTCTGTTTAAAAAAGAAATGGCATTTGAATGTCTAATTATTTATCTGGGTCTAAGAATAACTGTTTCACAATAATTCCTAAGCACCGGACCAGTACTTAACTTACTAGGATGTTTACAGGAATGGTTAAAAACAATCAAGATGGCAAGCTTGCAATGGAATAACTTTGTGGCCTTGAGAAAAGAGAAAGAAAGATTTTGCCTATGACACAGACAAGAGGGCCTGCCTTAATGGATCAGGCAGTTAAAACTGGTAGGTGGGAAGATGTTTGTACTTACAAGATCAATGTCAGCCCCCGCCCCCAGGCTAACCAGATAGGAAAAGAACTAGAGCGGCTGTAGTCCTTTATGGTATGACATTAATAGAATCTTTCTGTCCCTATGGTTTGATTGTTCCCTAGGCAGCATCTCTCCTTCTTTTTCCTCAAGGCCACTAATGTGCTCCATCACACTGTCACAACCATACGATCAAAACTTATCCCCCCCCCTTTTTTTTTTNTACGATCAAAACTTACCCCCCCCCCTTTTTTTTTTGCATCATTGCAACACAGGTAAAAGAGGATAGAGCTTTGGGGGCTTCCATCTTCATCTTTTTTATTCCCTCATCCAAAATGCCCACTATAAATAACATTTTATTCTTGAAATGTCAATATTAATCTGCAAAAATATTACTGATTTCTTGGCTTGGCACAAGCTTCATAGTTCAAAAAAAAATGTTGGTAGCTTAATACCACAAAAAAAGGCAACTATTTTCAAAAGTAGAAAATATTCCTTGTAGTCTAAGAATATTTCTCTCTTAGAGAAGTGATACTAACTGAATGAAAGAGTGCTTGAATCTGCAGGATGAAAAAATTTAATTCAACTTTCACACTGATAAGAAGAGAGTTAAACATCTACTTTTGAGGGTAAAACATTTAGCGACATCTTTGGCACTCGTACATTTGTATTTGAGCCATGGTGTCCCAGTGGTTAGAATGCAGTATTGCAAGCTGACTTTGCTTAAGCCCATGTCCCACTGCACCAATGGATGCAAAGAGGATGTAAAATGGACAAAAAAACTTGCCATCCGTTGGAAAACGCGATGCATCCGTTGTGTACTCAC
>BHFT01041167.1:0-17426 GCA_004320025.1 Laticauda laticaudata
CCTCTCTTGCCATGGCTCCTCATTTTTCCACGCCCGGTGGGTAGTTGTGAACCCGGGGGGGGGGGGGTTGTCCTTCTCCGGATCCTTCCAGCCAAGCCCACGGCAACCATCTGGGGCTTCACAGCTGGGTCCTCTTTCAGATTGAAGGTCTGCTATACGATATTGGGGCCTTCCTGTACCAGCAAAGATCTGCCTCCAATGGTTGCTCCCAGATCTTCCGAATCATTAGTTAAGAGACATGATGGTCAGGCCTCGGAAGAAAATTGGGGTGTTCTTTTCTGGGTGGGCTGGTAGAGGGCGATGTCAGAAATAATGTCAGGCGTGGTGCTCCATTCAAAAATCCAAGAAAGAAATACTTAGAACTTTCTTTTAAGTTAGAGAAAAGTTTTTATCACATATAAAAGTGATGGAATTGTTCTGCACCCCACCCCGCAATAAGTTCAGATGAAATTTCCATTAAGTAAATTTGTGAATATATTCATGTTGGGCATCTTCCAGGTGATGATAGACGGTCGCGTCTTGTCGTTGACGAAGCCTTGGCATATCTTTGGATAACGGGTTTGCGTTACGCAGAGAAAAGAAAGCCTACGAGAATAAAGAAACCTAACTCTATTGTATGCTTCCCCCCCCTTATTTACACAACAGAAAAATGTAACACCTCCAGCTCACTTCCCAGACCTATCCCTTCCTCCCCTCCCCCCGTTTCTTATGACAGCCAAAAGATTCAGATAGTAGAAGATCTTGAAGGCTGACATTCTCCCAGTTGACATCAGGGTAGTTAAGTGCCCTGATGCTACTGTGGTGTGTTTCCTACATACATTTTTTTAACTAACAAAAGTTCATATATTTCTTCTGCTACACCTATCACAATGTCATTCTTTTTTCCTTTTATATTAACCCATATGCATTTTAGAAAGATTTTGTCCTTGTTTTTATGCATTTCTGTAGAGGTGTGATGATTTATTACATATAATGCAATCCACCTCCTCTTTTGTTATGTGTTTTTTTGAACAGTTTATATTCTTCCATCAATACATTCCAGTTGTGAGTTTCACCCCACCAAGTTTCAATAATGGCAACTATATCATACCTGCCCTTTTGTACTAGTAATTCAACTTCACCATGTTTGTCCCCCAAACTTTGATCATAGTCATCTGAGTCCTTTATGGCTGACTCTGGGTATGCTTTCTACATTTCCCACCTTGTTTTTCTTTCTTCCCATCACTCCCTACTTCTTTGTTGTCTTGGGATTTATGCTTGAGATTATGTCCTAAACATCCTAAAGATTGGTTTCTCTCAGGTGATCAAGAAAGTGAAATACTTTATGTTAATTTGTTTAACAACAAGATGTGCAATAATTAAAGAATATAACTACACAAAACTGATACAATAAAGTAAGCAGGACTTGGAGAAATGGAAGAACCTGCAACTATTGATGGTAGGAAGGTTAGCTACTATAAAAATGAATATTCTGCCAAAACTCCTTTTTTTTGTTTCAAACAATTCCTATAAAATTAGACAAAAAAATACTTTGAGGAACTGAATAAAATAATTTTAAAACACATTTGGCACATTTCGATTGAAAATAGGTATGTGTTATAAAATAGAGGTTAAAAAATGAATGTTATAACTGTAAAGATATAACTTAAATTTTTAAACAAGATTTGAAAAAAGGTACAAAGGTGTTACACACCAGTCTAGTAATTACAGGGGAAAATTTGTCTTATGAGAAAAGATAATATGAAATTGTAAACAGGACAGACAAAAGTATAAAAACATTGATTAGAAAGNAATAGTTATAAGATATGGATTAGAATGTATAAGATAAATATGTATTGAGCTTATGTCTGTATGGAGAAGTGATAACCCGGGGTCATGCTGTTCTCAAAAAAAGATAGTTTATTTGTATTTGTATGTTTTGTGAAAACTTAAATAAAACTGTTATTAAAAAAATATTGTTTTAATATTCCATTGGATCTCTTCATCACGCCATTCGTCCAGGGGTGATGCAAAGAGGAAACCCCTGGACAAAGCCTAATAGGTTTTTAAAAGCCCACCAAAATTTGAACTTGTGTTTGAAAATTTGACAGCCCTGTCTGAGATAATCATGGAGGTGATAAATGTGTACTAAAAACATTTTTGCTAATGCCTTGACTGATGAGATCTTCTGGCAGGATATAAAATGGACCTGTTTTGAAAAAAGGTCATTTGCAACCCAAATGACTGTGTTTCCTGCACTTTTGGGCAGCTCCACTATAAAATCCATAGAAATCTCTCTTCTGGGTGCTGAAGGTTCTACTACAGTCTGTAGAAGTTCTGGGGATTTCCCTGTCATCTTTTTGCAGCAGCACTAAACATCTAACAAAATAAATAAATCATTTGTGAGAATGATGTCCTTCTAAAGGAGAAGGAGTGCTGACTGCCGAATGTCAGCCTTCAAGATTTTCTTCCTTTGCTTTGCATCTTTTGGCTGTCATAAATAACGGGGGGAGGAGGTGGGAATGGTTATGGGAAGTGAGCTGGAGGTGTTACGAACCCAAGCTATATAAACTGGGGGGGGGTACATTCTTGCTTAGGTTTCTATTCTATGCAATGCGCAGCTGCAACTCTTTATCAAACTATGTCAAGGTCAACGGACAGAAGCCTCATCACCACCTTGGCGCCACATGATGATATACACAAGCTTTAATTGGCATGAGCACAATTGAACTATTGGGGCTGGGAATGTTGCCATTACTTTGGAATGTGTTGAATTTGCACGCCCATTTTCTCAAGATTCAGAATTCTTTTGTTGCTACCAATTGATTTCCAGTAAAGATATCTTTTCTCTGAATTAATGAGTTCTTAGTATTTCTTTCTATGGATTTGAATGGAGCACCAGCTGGCATTTGTCACATGCCTTACACAACTGCACTTATTTTGTTTTTATCCACTTCATTTTTCCTCTGTTTTTTGATGGTTTTATTCTTCAATGATGGTTATAGCTGTGAAATCTTACTGTCTCACATGCCAGGGTTATTGTGAGGAAAACATCAGGTAAACACATCCACATGAGTGACAGGCAATGCAGCAAAATCATTAGGCAGCTACATTAAGACAGAAAGATGGAGGCTACCAGGGTGCAAAAAAGCAGGGATTCTCAGGGAGAAGACACAGTCCACCTTTTCATCAAACTGGACAAACCTAGTCAACTTCAGAAAGGTAGGAAAGTCACCCATGCCTCTTATTTGTGCTCTTTCCATTAGAAATTTTGAAATAGTTCAAAACCGACAATGTGCAAAAAATTGCCCATCTTACAATACTAGTAATCTTTTAAATGAATCAATTTTATCTAGAGAAGTGTTGACAAGATTTAAAAAAGCAAAATTCAACCATGCCCTTTCACCCCCCATTTAATCTTTTTGCCAAACATCTCCCTAAACTCACAATAAAAATAGCACTATTCCAATATTTGAGGCTGGTTACAAAAATGAGGGAGTCAAACAATTTTTCAAAGCACCAAAAGACACAGAAGAAACAATGATGGAAAACTAACCAAAAGAGAGAAGCAACAAGGACTAAGAGAAATTTCCTAAGGGTGGAGACCAACCCAAACCAGTGGAATAGCTTTGCCTTCCAGAGTTGGTGGGGTAAGCCTGTCACTAGAGGCTTTAACAAAGGAGATGGGACAACTATTTGTCTTGAAATATATAGGGGTCTCCTGCTTTGAGCAGAGAGTTGGGACTAGAAGACCTCTGAGGCCCCTTCTAACTTATTATTCTCTATGTTGTAAAATTGGGTCGCTTCACAGTAGAAGCAACACAGCTGGCTGGACCACATGCATTCAAATTGCAGAGCCTGATGACTCTAAGATGCATCATTAATCCCATCCTGTATCTTTTTCCCCCAGGAAGAACAAGACTAGCCAACACTTCAGAGCTTTAAAATCTTGGGGAACTCAGGGTGTATCAGCTGATCACATAGATATGTTGTTTAATATCCCATTATAATGAAATATTTGTAACTTGTCCTATTCCCAAAAGGAGAGGTTAATTCATCCCTAGATGGGTCATGAGATGGTTTCCTGGGTGTTTCCCTATCTAATTCCCGTGAATTTCTATTGTTTATTCAAGGTGTGTGCTGGCTTGCATTCCTGCAGTTTTGTATTGCAACTAAAGCCCATGTCCACACTGCACCAACGGATAGAAAGAGATGTAAATGGAGAGTAAAACACCTTGCCATTTTCCGGTTTTGGGTTTCTAAAATTTTTTTGCAGGGGGGGGAATGCTTTCCGTTCTGTACACACCGGCGTCCGTTTTTCATCCTCTCTATCCGTCCGCATCCATCTGCTGACATTTCTATGCGACCGCTCAAAAGTTTTGGCAGCTGCACAAAACTTTTTGAAGCGGAACAATCGTAATCCAACGCGTCCATTTTGCATCCGCTACGGCATACAGGAACGGTCCCGTTATTACATCCTCGTCATCCGTTTAATGCATCCGCTATATCCGCTAGGCATCTGCTGCGCATCCAGCGCAAGACTCAAATTGCTCCAAGCGGAAAACGGAACAGGGAGAAGCGAAATGGGACGCGGAATGGACACCAATAGCGTTAGTAGCACGGACAGGAAAGGATGAAAGTGGTGCAGCTCGCAGACAAAGTTTAAACGAAAAAAAATGTTCGCAGAGGGGACGATCTGGATATTTAGGATGTCTCAGGATGTCTAGAGGATGCAAAAAGGACATCTAGCGGGAAAACCTATATTCCTATAAAAAGGGGGGAGGAACTCACCTGGATCTCACTTTCGGTCCAGCAGTCCCTGCCGGTGCAGACCTCTTCAGATTGCTCTACTCTTGCTCTTCCACAGCATTCCAGTCATCTTCCACCATGTCATCACACACTCCTTTTGGTAGCCACCATCGTTCTACAACAGTGTTGAAGCCATCTATAGGCTCTTTCACCTGTTCTACGCAAAGAAAAGGAGGCGGCCAAGAAGTGTCTGCGATCCGAAGATGGATCTCCAAAGAGCAGGTAAGACTGTTAACAAGCTTGATGATGGAGCTGAGGAATTGAAGGACCAACATCGGCATCCCCAGAACTTCATGAGGAATGCCTGCCAGCCATGTTTGATGAAGTTGTGGAGCGGGCTGTCAGGGACCCAGGTTGACAGAGAGCACCAATCGTCTGGGCCCAGCTGGACCCTGACTCAGGTGCAACTGACTTCTGCGCCACCTGGCCTCTGGGACCATGGACAGGGAGCATGCAGTCGGCTGGAGGGTGGCCACACAAGCACCATCAGCATTTGTTGTGTCAGAGGAATGGTGCAGCGGCAGTCATCGAAGAATACCTGGAGGAGCTCGCTCCAGAGCCCCTCCACTGAAACAAGGATGGAAAGAAAGTTGCAGAGTCATTGGTATCAGAAGTGGAACTTTCCCCCAACACCGTTGAGGCCATAAGATGCAAGCACGTGGCCTGCAAAGCTCCAGCCGAAGTCCAGGCGTCCACTTATTTTCAACACAAGGGCTTCTTCAGCATCATCCTCTTCGGCCAATGGTCGATGCTGACTACAAGTCATGTACATCGATGCTTCAGCAACGGTTTCAGCTTCAGCATGCCCAAGATATACAACGCCAGTCACCTCAAGGAGGGGCTGGAAGCCAACCTCTCATGCGGACTTCCCAGATCCAAACCCCCTGGCCGAACGACGACACAAGATGTTGCCCTACTCATCGTGGGGGATGACGCCTTCTCCCTCGGGAACCTACCTCATGAAGCCCTACACCTCGCAAGGATGCCTCACCCATGAAGAGAGGATCTTCAACACAGGCTGGTCCAGGGCAGGAACGTGCTAATTGTGGAGGAAATGCCTTTGCATTCGTGCAACAGGTTCAGGTACTTCTCACCACCATGCAGCATCGCCCACAGATCGTGAGGAACATTGTGGAAGCTTGCTGCATCCTGCACAATCTCATGTGCACCGCTTACCCAGTGTTGCAGAACAGACTTGTGACCGTCAACAAGGGAATCGGACATGGAGTCTGGTGAATGGAGGCGAAGGATGTAACCTGATAGAACACTGTAGATGTAGAAGTCCCCAACAGAGCTTCACATGAAGGGAAGAAGCAGCGCAACCTCCTGAGACACTGGTGCAACTCCCCAGGCTGGAGCAGTGGAGTGGCAAGACAGGATGATAGATGCTTAATGGATCTTCCTTGAGGCTGCTCGCATAACACTGATGAGATTGTGCATGCATGTTGAGTGGTCCTACAATGAATAGGGCATTAATAAAGAGCTTGTGTTTATTTTAAAATGTGTTGATCCAATGAATAAATTGTTATTGAAAAAAGGGTCCATATGTGTGGCACCTGGGATGGGGGACCATACTTCCCATTATGCTTGCCCTGGAGTTTATCTATCCCACTGCTATCCTTACTCATCCATTTGCTAGAGTTGTGTTTATGTTGAAATGTGTGGATCAAATGATTACATTGTTTATGTAATAAAGGGCCATAGGTGCGGCACCTGGAGAGGTGGACCATACAAGTCCAGTATGCTTGCACTGGAGTTATCTATCCCACAGCTATTACCCATCCCACAGGTATCCTAACCCATCCCACTGCTATCCTTACCCATCCCACAGCTATTACCCATCCCAAAGGTATCCCTGCCCATCCCACTGGTATCCCTACCCCCATCCCACAGCTATTACCCATCCCACAGGTATTCCTCCCATCCCACTGCTATCTTAACCCATCCCACAAGCATGCCAAAGGCTTAAACCATTTCTAAAAGTTTCCACCAAGACTTTATTTAATAAAATATAAATGAGAAGCAAGTGTGTGAAGCAAAGATAATCTTTATTAAAAACAAGCTGTAAAAGAAAATGCACAATGTCCCAAGCAAAGATAAAGTCAAACAGGTAGCCACCAGTCTCTAGCACTCTTATTAATCCACCTCTGAGGCGTGCCCATAGTCTCAGGGGTGAAGGGTCCAGGTGCTGTGGAGGTGGGCTGCATGCTGGAGTGCTGGTCTGAGGCGCCATTGGGGTGCCTGGCCCTAGAGAGGACAACAGGGATGGTGTGTGGAGGAAGCTCTCAGAGAGCTGGCTCAGTCCTGTGATGTGAGAGCCCCTTTCCTCCAGGACATGGGGTGTCAGCCCCAATACCGATGACAGATGTTCTGAGGCCGGCTTGGCGTGTGGGATGGGGGAAGGAGGTGTGTAGTGGGGATGTCTGGTCTTCAGTGAGCGAGGTGAGGCGTCGCTGGCATCGATGGTGTGGGTGCATCGTGCATGGTGGCACTCGGTGCATGGGTGGCATCGGTGGCATGGCTGGCATCGGTAGTGTGCTGGTGCATCTGTGGCGTCGGTGGCATTGGTGGCATCAGTGCATCGTGGCACCGGTGGCATTCGATGTACCTGTGCCTGGGACTGGAAGGGCTGCCTGGGCTGCTGGATTTCCTGGTAGCCGTAGCCTTGATAGGTGAGGGCCTGTGAAAAAGCCTTGAAAGGCAGTGACAATCACCTGGGGTGGAGGAGCCAGACCTGGACTGG
This sequence comes from Laticauda laticaudata, assembly GCA_004320025.1. Lineage (NCBI taxonomy): Eukaryota > Metazoa > Chordata > Lepidosauria > Squamata > Elapidae > Laticauda > Laticauda laticaudata. Next base: position 7,532 of record BHFT01041167.1, read on the forward strand.
GTGGGAGCAGGTTCAGCTGGGTCTGGAGGTTGTGAAGAGACCGGTGATCCTGTCCTTGATCCCCTGGTAATGTGATTTCGACATGTTTAGAGGGTCTGGTTGACGTACATTATGAAGGGCTTGCGGTTGGAGGATGGGACGTCAGTGTGTACCAGCTGAGAGGGAGATCTACGCTGCTTCTGATGGTGTCCCTGATCTCCAGCAGGACAGTGTGGCTCTGCCTCTCCGGTCTGGCTCTCTGCCTGCTTCTGTGGAGGTGAGCTGGGGGTGGATGTGGGTTTTTCTCTGGTGGAAGTGCCCTCTCCTTGTTCCACTGCATCAGGGGGTCCTCCACGCACTCCACCACGGGTAGTGCAGCTGTCGGGGGGGTCTCCGTCGTGGCACGCTCCACAGATACCTCCTGGACACAGGAGCTGACTCTTGCCAGAAGAGGACTGGCTCTCTGCGGGCTGCCTGAGAGAGAGGGTTGTCAGAGGGGCTGCTCCTCGGTGGTGGACCTCCACCCTCCAAGAAGCCTGCACTGGCCATCACGTAGGTCTCTCAGTCCATCAGCTTGACTGTGACCTGGCCAGATTCTTGAGGTGCAGCTTCCCGTACCAGGTGTGCATATGCTTCCATCAGCCGAGGAGCACCTCCGAAGTGTAGCCCAGGCTCTCCGCCTTCTCTCTCCAAAGCAGCCTGCTTCTTTTTGGTCTCAATAGAGCCTGTGTCCCTTTCTGCCAAAGATACTCGTTCTCCCTCAGCCATTCCAGCACCTCCCCTCATGTTCCTCTTCGATTGGAATATTGCCTCCTCTCCTGTTCACGCGTATGCCTCTTCCTCCCTCTGGCAGGGCCATATGGGCCCTCATCAGAGGGCTTCGAGTCTAGTGGGGCTGCTCCACCACACCATCACCCACCACCAGCAGCAACAACAACAACACAGTAGCAGCAAAAACAGGACCAGCAGCACAGCCAGCCACCAGGATCAGCAGCACCAGCAGACTAGCAGGACCAGGAGCACCAGCAGCACCAGGAGCACCAGCAGGACCAGCACGACCAGCACGACAGCACGACCAGGAGCAGCACAGCAGAGTAAGCCCAGCAGAAGCCCCAGCACCAGGAGCAGCACCAGCAGAGTAAGTACCAGCAGAAGCACCAGCGCCTGCAGAGTAAGCACCAGCAGAAGCCCCAGCACCAGGAGCAGCACCAGCAGAAGCTCCAGCACCAGAAGAGTCAGCCCGAGCAGCAGAAGCCACAGCAGAAGCAGGTCAGCCAGGGGGTGGGATGGTGGCCCTGTCCCTCTTGGCAGGGCTGGCGCAGATGCCACAGGCTTCCTCTTCTTCCCCATGGTTGTTGGCTGGCTGGATGGCTGGCTGAGCTGTTGTCTGGCAGCAGGTCTTTCCTCTGAATGGTGACCTGCTTGTGAGCTGCTTCCCTTTATATCTGCAGGGCTGACGCAATGCATCCTCCCCACATGCGCAGTGAACGCTCTGCATCCGCAGCATTCGCTAGGCATCTGCTCTCGCAGGCTTTTGCTCTGCATCTGACTTCATCCGCTTGGCATCCGCTCTGCATCCGCTGTTTCTTGCTGCACGTCCGCTTCACTGTGCTCCCCGGAAGCCCTGTGGATGTGCCATCCGCTCCCATCCGTTCCATCCGCTAGGCTTCCATGGAGCAATCCACTTAACATCCTGGATACGTCCTTCCCCTGTCCGTTCCTTTCCGTTGTTGTCCGCCTCTGCTATGCAAATTCGGGGCACTTTGAGAGCTATAACAACGGAGGAACATTTTCTCATCCGTTTGTCCTTTTTACAAACATTTTGCAATCCGTCGCCAATGTGACAGGGCCCTTAATTATTTGCCTGTTAGTGGTTCATGGCTGTCTGCCCAGAGCTATTAACTTGAAGGGAGAGAAAAGAAAAAAAAAACTCGCCCAGCACTTTATTTTGGTTTGCTGAACTGCATGAAAAGTTAGCTACCAGTTTGGCTAAACTGGTATGAACCAACTGAATCTCATCACGACTCCAGCTGCAGCCAACCCACAGCAAGCATTTATCCTCAGCTGGATCTCTTCCAGCACTCCTCCATCACCAATGGATCCCTGGCCCTCCACATCCAGCCCCTCGTGCCAGGCAATTTGCAGTAACTTGCATCTGAGTGATTTGTTACAAGGGACAAGAAGCAGCATCTCCTGGCAGCCAATATATGCACCGAGGAGTGGGCCTCTGCCAGTCATGGAGAAGCTGGGAGTATGGCAGTGGCAGACAGTGGGATTGAGGAAGTGTTGGTGGGTGTAGTGGTGGCAGGAGGGCTGTGGCAGCAATGGGACTTTCAGCTCTGGATCGGGACCTCTGTGGAAGTGTGGTGGAGGTGTGGCTTCTGGGAGGGCTGTGGTGGCAAGCAGGATGGTGGCAGCAGTGGGACATTCATCCCCGTAACAAACCTTTTGTGAGGACTATGGAGGCTACTGGTCTACTTCTTCAAGGAGAGACTGGACTATGAGCGTGTTTGTTTACCGAAGGGTACCCAACCAGATCCAGGAATGGTATCGGATGTCAGTAGCAATGGACCTTGAGCTCAAGTAGTACAGAAGTGAGGAGCCATGGAGGAAAGGCCAAAGGCTCAGCCAGAGAAGCACCAGCTTGGGAGACTATTGACCTCCAGCCAAGTTGCAGACGCCTTTAGTCCCCCCTTTAACTTTGGGATCACCTATCAAGTGCTACCGTTGTGACCATCAAGGCCATCAGGCAGCCAAATGTCTAGCCCCAATTTCCCAGCTGAGGGGGAAGCTGCTGGAAACTACCAAAGCAAAGAAGTGCCAACAAAAGGAAAGAGAGAAGGGGATCTTTGCCTGCCAGGTCATTGAGGTCTCTCTTAAGCAAGGGAGGGAGAACTCTGGCTTGGGTCATCCAGAAGACTGCGCCCTATGACAGTGATGACGAGAGTGAGAATGACCCTATGAGAAGTGAGGCCATCCACCCCTCCACCATCCCCACAAAAGTTGTGGTATGAAAGTCTGGGGCCACTGGAGTGAACTGGTTTGCTCACAGATGATCGTTGGAGCTACCAGTTCAGCCAAACTGGGCCAAACTAATAGAATACCACCATTGTTCTGACTGGAGTCCAAATAAGGAAAAGCAAATAAGACATTTTATATCCTTAGTCTGGAAAAGATAGCAAAAAATCTATGACAACATTCTGTAAATCCTGAAAAGTGGTCACAGACCATGCTGACAGTTTGTTTTTGATCATCCTCTTCCACAGGGCCTAGAATTTACCAGGAGACAAATTTCAGAATATCAGGAGAAATGTCCAGTTCAAGAGTGAGACCAATTGACCAGGATTTGGTTTGCTACCTTTCTTTAGTTGGGATTTAAGGAACTGGAAAATACCACCTCCTTTAATAACATCTGATGGAGCTGAATTCTGGTTTTGTAGGTTTTTAAATTAAATAATAAAACGTGTATAATTCCACAAAGGAAAAGATCATTGGGCTGGGTTAGTTAGTGCAGTAGCATGCAGAGAGCTGGAGCTGAAGCTGAAACTAGACTCAATCTCTTTGATGGGAGGGAGACACCATCCAGGAAGGGAATTACTTTTAGGGGTGGCTCTGAGATTTATTTCTTTTCCAGTTATGGGGATGTGACGTACAGATTTTGTTTTTAAAATGGGTAAACTCTATTTTGGAATTACACTGCCATTGTGTACACAGGTCAGAACCCAAAGAACCTGGATTGATGTACAACACTCAGTGAGCTGAATTCTGGAGAGATTTCTTAATCATCAAAAACATACCAATTAGCCTACATTCCATGTCAGCATCAGCCAGTGCCACTGCATTTAATTTAACCACTATACAAAATTCCTGGTGAGGGACTTTGATTCTTTATTTCTTTAATGCACAGGAGAACTATCAGGACTGAAAAAGAGCTGATATAGTAACCATCTGCAAAAAGGGGTAAACATTGATCAAGAAAATTATAGGCCAATCTGCATGACACCAATATCTGGGAAAATCCTGGAAAAGATATCAAGTGGAGGATTTGTGAGCACCTAGAAATGAACAAGGTGATTACTATAAACCAGCATGGGTTTATAAAAAAGAGATCAGTCCAGACAAACCATATATCCTTCTTTGATAAGTGACTAAATTAGTGAACCAGCAAAATGTGTGCACATAGTATATTTGGACTTCAAACTGTAGCCAAGGGAAGTTCTTGGAGGGCATGGAGAGGAGCTCAATCTGAGAGACTCTACCTTTGTAAAGGTAAATATTTGCATAGCAAATATTTTCAGCTTACTTGCTTGAAAATAAAATGTTAGCCTCTTTCAGTTAAAGTTGAGATTTCCCTCAGATGGCATATCACTTTTGTAATGTCAAAGGAAAGATTTTGCTTTGAATATATGTTCCAAGACAAAGAGAAACAGGTAAGTTGAACTTACCCAAAATGTATAACTAATGAAATCTCAATTTTATTTGCAGGAAGAACTTTTTTCTCCCCCACCTTTTCTATTCAGATCATCTGTGGGTAATTACTGTCCAACCTTTGCTAAGAACTTGTGATATTTAATATTTCCTCAGCACTTGAACAAATAAGTGATAATAACTGCAAGATAGTTGACCACAGGAGTAGAAAGATGTTTAACGTGAATGTACACCTTGGCTTATAAAAACATATTTTTCTATGAGTGATTAAAACAAATCCTAGCTCTTGAAATCTGGGAGAATAGGTGCATTGAAAGATTTTGCAAGTGGAAGAGACTGTTAAGCTTCAAATCCAGAAACATCAAAGGGTTTTTCATAAAATAGGGAATACTTATCTCAGACTTCATCATGTAATAATAATTTCTGTTATTTTACTATAGACTAAAAGCTATTTTCCAAACATTATAAAATTTAACTTAAGAAATATTTTCATTATGTGCTTTGATTACATATCCATGTAAAACAAAAAATAATAACCACAAATTAATATGTACTATAGATGTAGTGGAATAGTAAAAAGAAAGACAAAGAGGTCGTGATGAGAATTTTTTCTCTGTATATGGATTTTCCTTTTAAGATGATTGTGCATCAAGGAACATGAGCTGGCTAGGTAGTTCTGGGCATTGAAGTTCACGCATCTCAAATTTGTTGAGCCTGAGAAACATTTCAGAGAATGTGAACCAATGATGGGTTAATATGAATCCTATTTCTTATATCTTCATTCTTTGGATATGATGTCAGCATAGCATTGAATTGAATTCTTTATTGTCATTGTACGTATATACACAGTATACATACAACATAATTCACATAACACCCAGAAACCAGACTCAACACACATACACACCAGAGGTGGTATTCAGCAGGTTCTGACCAATTCTGGAGAACCAGTAGCAGAAATTTTGAGTAGTTCGGAGAAACGTCAAATACCACACCTGACTGGAGATTTTACAGTATCTTTTCCCTGTCACGCCCATGAAGCCATGCCCACAGAACCAGTAGTAAAAAAAATTGAATCCCACCACTGATACACACATGACAATCCCCAAACATCTGCCCCCCCAACCTGCCAAAATTCCCCACCCCCTAAAAACACACAAGCATTCCAACTAATACTGTCCAAAAGCTCACTGACAGTGGTCCTTAAGTTCATTGTTAAGTGCAATTATAGCTCTGGGATAAAAACCGTTCAGAAAACGTGTGGTCTGAGTTTTAATTGTTCTGTATCTTTCACCAGAAGGCGGTCCACAAAGATTGTAAACAGGATGGAAAGAGTCTCTGTGAATGTTTTGCAACTTTTTCAAAGAGTGAGATGTGAAGATGTTGCCAGGGTTGGAAGCTGGAGCCTGATGATATTCTCTGGATCATCACATTTTGTTTCCAGCCACCCCTTCAACTTGCTTCTGCTTTTCGTGGAGTGACCATGGATCAGCTCAGAGCAGACAATGCCCAGTTAAGCCAGCAAGTGGCTCTTTTGCATACAGAGGTTGTGCAGATGCAAGCTGTCCAGCCATGCCGCAAATGCCTGGTAGCGGTGCCAGATAAATTTGGTAAATCACTGGCCCACTTTCCAGCATTTTTTGGGCAGTGCCAGCTTTATATGAACCTTTGGCCAGAGGACGTCCCCACTGACTGGGATAAGGTGAGGTTTTTTTTTAGTTTGTTGTCAGGCTCTGCAGCATGTTGGGTGATGCCTCTGTTGACCCAGCCCAACCAGGTGTTGGACAATTATGCCGAGTTTTGCTGTCAGTTCCAGGCCATGTTTGAGGACCCTGTTTGGGCCCAAACAGCAAACAGACATTTGAGAGAATTTAAGAAGGGGCGTGGCTCGCTCATGGATTATGTTGCTAGCTTTCGGGTGGTCGCCCAGAACATACAATGGAATGAGACAGCACTGCTAGACCAGTTCCAGGAGGGTTTGTCGTTGGAGCTCCTGGATGAGTTGGTATGCACTGAATGCCCTCGCACCCTGTAGGAGCTCATCCATCTGTGTCTTCATATCGATACTTGGCTTCAGCAGCAATGGGCTCAACAACGGATGGAGACTGCATCCCTTCCCAGCAAGATGGCGCCCCTGGTGGAAGTGCCTCAGGAAGAGGCCATGCAGTTGGGGGCTGCCCATCCTTGCCTGACCCAAGCAAAAAAGGATAGGCATCATCGTGATGGTTTATGCCTTTATTGTGACAATCAAGGCCATTTTGCAGCCAAGTGTCCTGCTAAAACACCCACAGCAGTGACATCAGCAGTGGTGGGAAATGAGCATCGCCTACCGGGGTCTGTAGGTCAGGTTCCAAGGTCCTCAGGCCTGCTATCTTCACTATCTTCGCCATACTTGCCATCCTCACCATCTTTGACATCTTCAACATCTCTGCCCCAGTCGTCATTGGTGAAGCATCTTGTGCTGACAGCAAGTGTGTTCATGCCTGGTCAGGGAGTGGTGGAGATCCAAGCCTTGGTCAACTCAGGGGCCATGGCCAATTTCATGGACGCTCATTTTGTGAAGCAGTGGTTCATTCTCCAGCAACAGGTGTCCCCACCAGTAATGGTGGAAATGATTGATGGTCGGCCCCTTTGTTCGGGACCTGTGGTTGCTGCAACCTCACCTTTTCACATGCGTATTGGGCAGCATGTGGAGGAAGCCGTGTTCTACATTGCCACAGTAACTCATTTTCCAGTGGTGCTGGGTTTGGAGTAGTTACAGGCCCATGATCTGCAGATCATCTGGTCGTCTGGAGTTGTGCAGTTTCTTGAAAGGAAGTGTGCCAAACATTGCTTGCGCTCCTGTGCAGGGGGTGTGTCTATGCCCATAGACTTGGATCTACCTGTGGAGTTGGTCGACTTTGCTGATATGTTTGGGGAGAAGGAGGTGGATCAGTTGCCTCCACATCAGTCATATGACTGTTCAATTGACTTGTTGTCCAATGCAAAACTGCCGGTGGGTCGGTTATACTCGCTGTCGGAACCGGAGTTGGCCGCGTTGTGGGATTTTATTGACAAGAACCTCTGGAAAGGATTTATCCGGCCTTCTACCTCCCCGTTGGTTGCACCGGTGCTTTTTGTTAAAAAAAACAAAACAGTGGAGCTACATCTGTGCTGTGAGTACCACAAGTCGAATGCAATGACAGTCCGGAATTGGTACCTACTTCCCCTCATCCCTGAACTGATTGAGTGGCTTCATCAAGCTAAGATCTTCATGAAGTTGGACTTGTGTGGGGTCTACAACCTGGTTCGCATTTGTGCAGGGACAAGTGGAAGATGGCTTTCTGGATGAGGTACAGTCATTTTGAGTATACTGTGATGTCTTTTGGATTAACCAACGCTCCAGATGTGTTCATGCATTTCATGCATGACATCTTCCATGATTTATTGGATCAGTTCGTGGTTATTTATCTAGATGACATTTTAATTTATTTGGCCTCCCTGCAGGAACACTGGCAACATGTGTGGCTGGTATTGCAACGCTTGCACAATAACCACCTGTTCGCTAAATTTTAGAAGTGTCAGTTTGTACAAACCATGATCAAATTCTTGGGTCATCATATTTCACCTGCCAGGGTGGAAATGAACCTGGAAAAAGTTGAGTCATTACGGGCATGGGAACCTCCACAGTGGGTTAAGGATGTTGGGGTTTGCAAACTACTACCACACATTTATTCCCTGCTTTACTGCCTTGACTGGTCCCCTTTCTAATCTGCTCAAGAAAGGGGAGAGGTTTCATTGGGGTGCTGAGGAGCAGGCAGCTTTCGATGCCCTGAAGGTTGCCTTTGCTTCTGAGCCTATCCTCTTCCAGCCATTTGTGGTGGAAACAAATGCTTCTGATGTGGCTGTTGCTGTGGTGCTCCTGCAGGCATACACTCCCGCAAGTATCTTGTTCCCTTGCTCTTATTATTCTGGAAAGTTGATGGCTCCAGAGTGCAACTATACGATTTGGAGATATTGAGATACAAGGAGATATTGGTGGTTAAGGTAACTTTTGAGACAGGGCGGCGCCATCTGGAGGGTGCTCATGACCAGATCGAGGTTTGGATGGATCATCGCAATTTGGAACACCTACATACAGCTCGGACATTGAACCAGTGTCAGGTGAGATGGTCATTGTTTTTTGCCCAATTTGATTTCCAGGTGACCTATGTTCCAAGTGGGTGGAATCAGCACGCTGACACACTATCTCAGAAGGGAGGACAAAATCTTGCCCCGGATGGTGATTCCATTGGAACAGTTTGCAGCTACTGAGGAACCTGTGGACCTTCGAGTGAGGATTCAGGAGGCACAGCAGCAGGATACATTTGTTGCAGCTCGGCATCGAGAATTGGATGAGAATGGGAGACAAGAAACTCCTTTCTTGTCAAATATTGGGGACCTGTTGTGGTTCTGTGATCACATTTACATGCCTGGAGCTCCTCTTCATGGCCTTATCCTATGTCAATGTCATGATAGTCTGCTGGCGGGACTCTTTGGGGTGTTCAAAACACCACACCTCATCTCAAGGACATTTTGGTGGCTGACATTTAAATATGATGTATTGGGATATGTGGCATCCTGTGGGATCTGTCAACAGGCCAAGTATGCTCCTGGTGCGCCCCTTGGTCTCTTGCAGCCATTACCCATGTCATAAAGATCTTGGGAGTTAGTTTCATTGGACTTCATCACTGAGTTGTCACCATCGAAGGGTGCTATAACCATTTTGGTGGTGGTGGATATGTTGACTAAAATGGCCCACTATATTCCATGTGCGGATCTTCCTACGGCCAGGATAATGCCCCAGTTTTTTTTTTATCTTCCATGTATTCCAGTTGCATGGGTTACCAGACCAAATAGTATCAGATCGGGGTGTGTGTGTGTGTACAATTTATGGCACGCTTCTGGCAGACCCTACTCACAGAACTGCAGGTTCAGGCATGTCTTTCGTCCACCCATCAGCCCAAAACTGATGGGGGGACAGAGAGAATGAATGCTATGTTGAAGCAGTACCTCCACTGTTTCAGCAATACTCAACAAGACAATTGGGTGGAAGTGTTGCCGTTGGCAGAATTTGCTTACAGCAATGCTCAACATGCATCCACCCATGTGTCCCTGTTCTTTGCCAACTATAGTTTTCATCCACAACTTTTTCCTTTAGCCCTGTCTGACTCCCCAGTTCTGGCAGTGGATACATTCTTACAAGAGTTAAAAGCCATGCACGACATGGTCTGAAACCAACTAGAGCAGATGTCGCCAGTCCTTTGGAGCACAGGGACCACCAAACTCATAATTTTAAATCCCAGGGACCAGTAATTGGTTCTCTGGTGTAGCCTAATTTGTGGGTGTGGCTTGGTGGTCATGTGACTGGTTGGGCATGGCTTGTATGTAAATATTATATTTATATAAATATTGATTTTTTTATAAAAAATAGCAACTTTTACCCAAAATCAGGCAAAGCAGGCAGGCA
>BHFT01041169.1:0-25721 GCA_004320025.1 Laticauda laticaudata
TGCAAATTTTTGCCACTTTTGGGAGTGGATGACAATGGATGGAGCCACCCCCTAAATTTTGCTCGTCCGCTGTATCCTTTATGCATACGTTTTGCGTCCGTCGGCCAGTGGGACTGGGCCTTAATAAACTTAGGGCAATGAGTAGGATTACACCAGAATGAAACAACAGGAACTGAAATTTAGAATCAGAAACAACTTTCCCAGAAAAGAGAAATGAAAACAAAATTTCAAATGATACCTGTGAGGAAGAAATACTGTCAGTAAAACAGTACTGCCAGTATGTTTTCCTGCTTAGGCTGCTTAGAAATTAAAGCAAAAATTCTACAACAAAAAAAAACACAGAAAATGAAAGAAGTTAATTCTCAACGAAGAACATACATAACCTAGAGCAGGGGTATCAAACTTGTGTCGTTACGGCATCGTCACATGACATATCATGACTTTTTATCCCTTTGCTAAACCAGGTGTGGGTGTGGCCAGAGCATTTGGCCCATGGGCTGTGAGTTTGAAAGCCCTAACCTAGAATTTTAGACACTGTGTCAAGGAAGTGAAAAATCAGAATAAATTGAGGTTGATGAAAAATAAGAAACAAGGATTTAAATATGTTCATACTCAAGAGGAAGATAAATAGGAAGTCAGCAGTTTAACAAAACAAAACAAAAAGGCAAAATGATAATTTGTATCAAAGGAAAAACAGACTGATTCAATTTCTATTTTGGTGACTGTTTGACTACTCTTGCATTGAAGTGCAGGATTTAAGTTTACTTGAACTATTTCAGTATCCAGGATATGGAGAATTCAATAGAAGTACTAAAAGGATTGTTTGATAGTTGGCCAAAAAAATTTATATAGACAGAAAAGTTATAAGACAACAAAGATGACCAAAGGTGGATGAAGATAAATATTTACTTTAAAAAAGAAATGATCTGGGGATAATAATCCAAACACCTGGACTCAGATTAACCTGGGAAGATTCTAGAGAAATAATAAAGTAGTTGTTCTGTAAACATTTAGATAATGTCATAGTTATTGTTAGAAACCATCCTTCCATGGATTTGTCAGGAACAAATCATGCCTGACAATTTGTCAGGAACAAATCTTTCAAAAAGAGACTGGGCAATTATTTTTATGAAATAGTATAAGGTCTCTTGCTTGAGCTTGGAGTTGACTAGAAGACTTCAAAGTCTTTTCTGCAACTCTATTATTCTATTTTCTATATTCAGACTAATATGATTTTTTTATTGGTAAATTTCTTAGAAGAATATGGGAATGCTTGTGTTTGACAAATGTTTTACAACATTCTGATTGAGAAGTTAGATAAAAGTGCTCAAGATGGCATGAAAATCAAGTGGTTATTTAACGGAACTGTGAAAAATTATAAACTTTTCACACTGGGCAAAAATTAAAAATAAAGAAAAGTGGGTATGTCTTTTTCCAGGCTAGTCCTAAATGTACTTGGTAGTATTTTTCTTCACTCAGAAGAAAGTATCTTCTGGTCTTTAATGGCAAAGCACACGTTGAGGAAAATATGAGTAATATAAAGTTATGCACTTTATATCAAAGAACAAAAACCTTGGAAAATATCAAGTGTCCCCAGATGAACTTGAATCCTGCCCTTCACTAGAAGGCTTTACACAGTTTTGTTTTATTGGTGACAATACAGAAAGTTTATCATGATTGCCTTCTGAGATGATGACTGTTGCTATTATTTCCTGTCTGGTGGTTAGAAACTAAGTTCTATAAAGAGAGATGGACAGGACAGGAAATGTTTTACCTTGAGAAAAGAAGACTAGTGAGCAAGTTGATGGCATTTTTTAAAGGACCTGATCTATGATGGCAACATGCTGAGCTGTATAGTTTATACCCTGCCATCCTTTGTGAGATGCTGAAAACCATAACGAGACTTCTCATTAAAAATAATTGGTAAACATAAATGTTAATTAAGTTCTTTACTAAGTTTAGAATGTTAAGGTGACAACCTGTCTCGTAAACATAAGAAATAAGCTTCTCTCCCACTGTCTCACCTACCTGTACAGCACATTCTGTAAAATTGAATGTGGAAAAATTCAAGAATGCTGAAAAAATTCTTACCAAGTGTTTCTGGGCCAGAGAATTTGTCTTGTTCTGAGAATGCAGAATATGCTTTGGCTGAGAGTCTGACCAAATGAGAGATCTAGAGAGAACAAGTAGAAAGAAAAAGAGCTACTGTCCAGATTCGAAATAAGTTGAAGTTAATTAGCTAATTAATCAATTAATTGCAAATCTTGACATTCATAATGGAAACTCACCTGTATAAAACAACATTTTTTTTTCTCTTCTGCTACAATAAATATCTGTTTCAGTTCCTTGCAGGACAACAGTGACATCAAGTGCAACACTGATAGTTAACCAAACTTAACTATGGAAAAGATAACAACAAACTGCTGTACCAAATAGAATATGCTTCCATAAAATGTTATTGTGAAAATAGGTTTGGATCCTTTACTTACATGATTAAATCCACTCCAAGTCACAATATATTCTAATTACCAATATAACTTGAAAAATGAAGTTATTTATTCTTATGTCCCACAGTTCTTTGCCTAAAATGACTATCATACATCTGAAAACACATAAAATCCTTCTGACTCATTTACACCTATTCATGTAGGAACAGGTTGTTAAATTACTGGATGGTTATTTGTGCATGCTGGAACTTTTAAAATCATATACCGCATTAGAAATTTATCTTTATTTAAATTGCTAAACAGCAAGACTTTTTAAATACAGGAGGTTAAAATTATAAAGCAAGAAAATAACAAACTTGTTAAACTCACCATTACAATTTCTTTCCCTATTTACATAAGCTAACATAATATATTCAAAAATAATAATATTCATCACTGCAACTAACATTAAGTCACTGCAAACTGACAGAAATACCCAAACATCAGTGCCCACGAAAATGCAAAAAATAACACTCCTTCCGTAGGTGGCATTCAGCAGGTCCTGACCAGTTCTGGAGAACCAGTAGCAGAAATTTTGAGTAGTTCGGAGAACCAGCAAATGCCACATCTGACTGGAGATTTTACAGTATCTTTCCCCTTCCATGCCCACCAAGCCAAGCCCACAGAATTGGTAGTAAAAAAAAATTGAATCCCACCACTGACTGACACTACACACCATAGGGTAGATTATGAATAGTTTATTTTCTAATTTGCGATGACCTTTATATACAACATTCAGCAATTTTGAAAAAGGATTCATTTCAGAACAAAGCAAATCTTAAAAGCTTAATTTCCAATTCAGTCTGCAATATCCTTACCAAATCTTATTAAACCATTTATTTTTGCAAGATATACTGATCTATGTTTTTGTATGCTGCTTGCACGTGCTTTTTAATGGAAGGAAAATTTAATTCCATCAACTGAAAGAACAGTTAATGAAATTGTGGATTGTGCTTTAGGGTCTAATTGTATTTTAAAAGTAAACCTGACACACATTTGGATGATATTTTTACACTACAAATTAATATATGGATTTGTACCAAAAGTAGATTTCTTTCTAAATGAAGTTTTAAGGCTTCATTGTGTAAGATTCCTTCTAGTAATATAGATAGAATTTATCGTAATTTACAATTTCATATTACGCTTCCACTGTTTCTAACATTGGTATTCTACTTACAGTTCCATAGTAATTTTCAGGGTTTTTTAAAATGACAGTTGTCTGTAATTTAATCAAATATTGGAAAATTTTGAACTTTTGTGATACTTGTCAATACCTTATTAAATAATTTTATTTACTTGTTTTTTCTTTTCAGTTTATATGTTTTCTTGATATGTTAAATAAAAATATTTTAAAAATACTCAATATGCTAAAAATAATAATTAATAAACATGGATCTGGGTCTTCCACGTGGCTATGAAGATATCCCCCCTCCTCAGGAATTGGGCCAGGATAATAGATGGGCCCTATTGTTGATAATAGATGGGCCCTATGTTGTTTATATAAGTTTATTTTCTGGAGATTTTGTTAGGGTTTTATTATTAATATTACATTATCCCAAAGCTACTTTTCCAAAAAGCAACTGGACTTTGTTTTTTCCTTGAAGACATTTCACTGCTTATCCAAGAAGCTTCTTCAGTTCTGACTGAATGATGGAAAGAATCAATATTCCTTGCAGTCATCTGGTCTTTAGTACTCTTTCAGAGAGTTGTTGAGGCCACTTGGAAGTTTATCTGTGCCTATTCAGGGTTACCTGAATAGTGGAAATGGAACTGCCCAACTACATTGTGGTTCTTATTAGCCACTTGGAATTCCTGTGGTAGATATAAACTTTCCATACAAATAAAATTAGAGGAGAGTGATAAGTCTGCTGTTTTTTTAGAAATTGGTATTTAATTATGTTGCCTGTGATTTAATAGACAGCAATACTAATCAGGGGTGGGATTCTACAGGTTCGCACCTGTTCGCTAGCTAACATTGTTGCTAACATTCTAAGCAGTTCAGAGAACCAGTTGTTAGAAGAAATTACTGGCCTAATCCTGCAAAAAAGGCAGGAAGAAAACATTCTGGTCTTGCTTACAGAAACTGCCTCTTCGTTAACCCTTATTACATTCTTGGCAGGACTAGACTTCCTGTCTCAGGAACTTCTNTCTTCGTTAACCCTTATTACATTCTTGGCAGGACTAGACTTCCTGTCTCAGGAACTTCTCTGGAGTTTTTTCCCCTCCTTTGCTGGTACTTTGCTGGTACTTTGCTTGTGTGGAGTGACCATTTAAAGTTACAATGGCACTGTAAAATGACCATTTTTCACACCTATGACTGTTGCAGCATCCCCACAGTCATGAGAGGCCAGGCTAGGAGATGCGTGCCTCAATGTGAGTGATATTGAGTTGGCCACGCCCAGCCAATAACATGACCACCAACTAAGCCATGCCCAACATGACCATGCCCACCAACTAAGCCATGCCCACAGAACCGGTTGTTAAAAATTTGAATCTCACTCCGTTATTAATCATTAATCGGATAAACTGCAGTTTAGCTACATGTTCTATAAAGCATCTACAGCAGTGGTGGGATTCAAATATTTTTGCCACCATTTCAGTGACTGTGGCTTGGTGGGTGTGCTTTGCGCACATGCACACACTTTGCATGCAAGTGCATGCCAAACGCGCACTTTGCACAGGCACAGAGATGTTCTAACTCACCTCTTGCAAGCCTGCATGATCCTGGTTACCTCAGCATCTGCTACGTGACATTCTTCTGTGCTGCACAAAGCACCTGCGCTTCAAATTCAGCAGATAAAAGTGAATATCCAGTGCCCAGGCACGCAGGTGTTCCCAACAGCAAAGCAGCAGAGAGAACCAGTGGGGTCTCCACTGCTCATTGCTGCTACTGGCTTGCCAAAACCAGGCCAAACCAGTCGAATACCACCACTGATATATATATCAAATATATATCTTTCAAAACATAAAGAGATCTAACCAAGGGGGGAAAATCCAGAAAGGTGAAATAGCAAAAGACCTTGCACTTTTTAATTTGATTCTATTAATGCATAGCAGAAGGCAAAGAAGCAATTAAATTTATACTAAAGGTTAGTTTCCATTCCTTCATATAATAGATACCATAATGACACTATGCTTTACATTTGGTAAGGACTCACTTCTCATTTTCAAATTTTGTCTACTGTCAGAAATAGAGGAAGAAGAAGAAGAAAAATAAAATGGCAAAGTCAATACTAATAAGAAAATTGTACTGAACATAGTATAAAACAATGGCATTATATTTGACCTGTGCAGAAATTTTCAGGATCTTCTCATGTGTCACAACTTTTAATGTTCTCAAGTGGGAGCAAACTAAAACATCAAGCAGAACAGTGAGGAAGGAGTTTATTCACTTGTTTTCCCTGCTGGCATAGCCTGCAGGCAAATAACTACATATCAAAATCCTATAATCATCGTTGTATATCAGTCAAATCTCATAAACACCCATATTACTTCCCACACATATTAGCTTTGCTGCTGAAGCCTACATGCCTAACAGGTCAATAAAATTTAGATTATAAACAGATTACAAAGAGAAAGAAAAAAGTGAGAGTCCCATGGAAAAGAAAGTGAGAAAAGAAAGAAAAGAAAGCTTTTCAATAAGAGAAAGTTTTAATGGGATGAATGAGGAAAAATGAGGACAATAGCTTCGGCATTTTTTTTATCTAATTAGAAAAAAAATCGTGTCCTGGCATCCCACCCAAAAAAATGAAAGTTTTCCCATTGATTCTGTGACCCACCAATTTTCTCTCTCTGAAAATGTATCCTAGATATTTGATAATAAAGAAATGAAGTAAATTGCATAAACTCTACTTTGGAAAGAGCATAGTATTAAAGGACACTAGTAAAGAATAACATCGATAATCTAACTGATTTTTAGAAGAAAGGAATTGAACTAATTGAACTAATCTAGAAAATCCACAAAAGTCATATTTACTTTGCTAAGCTCCATCTTTTCTATCATACAATCTAAGAATATATTGTGAATTCTTGCTCCAAAGATTAAGGTAATTCTTGTTTCATTAAAGAAGAGCCAAGAAGACCAAAGAGAAATTTTGAATCAATAAGCCAATGTAATTTTATTTGAAACAGAGTTTATTGCCTTCTGATTAGTGTGGTAAAAAAAGAATGCAGTGATTCTAATTTGATTTAAGATTAGCCAATCCAATAAACAGTGCTTGGGACAGACTTTTCCTTCAAGCTATAATAAATCTTTTCTGCTACTTTTCCTTCATTCTTTCTGGAGAAAAAGTAAGGAGGACAAAGAAGCAGAAAACACATATACCTTGTTGGTCATTAAAATGGTGTTTAAGGCTTAATAAATATTAAGCATTTTTTATATAATGACAGTAGTCTTCAACTTATAACGGGTTATTTAGCAACTGTTGAAAGTTATGACAAACCCCTTCCACCACAAGCTACATATGGCCTACATTTGAAGTTACAGACCCTGCAGTGCTCATGCAGTCATTCACCCTTACAACTGATCTCAGGAATGCTACAACAACCCCTCCTTAACTATCTCACCTCCAGCCTACCTCTAATTGTCCCCACAATCTTTAGGCTGCATCCCTCCTTGTTGAGTCCCACACATTCTTCCCTACCCCTGTCACTAATCACTCATTTGGATGTTCATTGCATTCTGTGGATTAATTGAAGCCTAACCCTAACCTTGAACAGATTTCCACCACAATAGAATTTTCCCAGATGTTTTACCAGGAAATGAAAATAAGTGGGATTGGAATATATCATGAACCTCTCCAAATCTCTCCATAATGCTTGTTTTACTCTCCAAATGCATGGAAGCTAAATGGATATGAAACCCAATAGGAATTTCTCTATGGTGCTGGAGAAGACTCTTGCAAGTCCCTTGGACTGCAAGGTGATCAAACTGGTCAGTCTGAGAGGAGATCAATCCTGACTGCTCTTTAGAAGGCCAGATCCTGAAGATGAAACTCAAATACTTTTGCCACCTCATGAGAAGGAAGGACTCACTGGAGAAGAGCCTAATGCTGGGAAAGATTGAGGGCAAAAGAAAAAGGGGATGGCAGAGAATGAGATGGCTGGATGGAGTCACTGAAGCAGACGGCGTGAGCTTAAATGGACTCCAGAAGATAGTAGAGGACAGGAAGGCCTGAAGGAACATTTTCCATGGGATCGACTTTGCAACTAACAACAACAAAGGATTTTCCCATGTATTTTGCCTTTAAAAAGCGCTAAAAAAACCTCTAATAATGAAGTATCCATTTTACATGTTGAACTTTATAGAGCTTGGGCACACCCAATGCCCACTGATACAACTTTTGAGAACTCCTTTGGCCAACAGCTTTCTTGCTGTTCTTACTCTTCCCAACTCCTAAGCAATATCATGTCCTCACATCACACACTATGCCTTTTGTGGAACAAACTATTTCCACGCCACCTGGCATTTGGATTGCTTATTTCCTCATGCTTTGAAGAAATTAATAATTTTCTTGCTCTAATCCACTATGCTTGCATATTTAATTCAGCCCAGCATATAGTCACTACTGTATAAATATTTAGGAATCTCAGAAATAATCTTAAAAATTATAATTTTCTTAAAGAAAAGGCAACCTCATAGGCCTCATTAACTCTGTTTTCCAAATGCTGCATTTGCTTTTGCAGTTCTTAGATGCCCATGGAGAATTGATAAGTATCTGTTTTTAAATGAGAAAGAAAAAAATGGAAACAAGGAACAGATGTACAGCTGTATGTGTGATATCAGTCTCCTCCTGGCTACACGTCAGTTATTACTTTGCAGTGGATTTAAGAAAAAAGCATAAGATTCACGAGCATTTCTGATTACTAAAAGAAAAACTCCAATGTCATATGTGCTGTTAAAAACACTAATGGATAGATGAATTAATCAAGTGCTGTTGTTACAAGAACAAAATATCTCAGCATTTGAACTTTGGCTACTATGATAACTGGCTACCTGTAGGAAAATACCACACTGTATCCTTCCTTCCAAATTAATATTCCTCTAAAAAAGTGGATCTAATTTCTTTAGTGAATTGCCATGGCCATTAAGTGAATCATGTATTTGTTAACTGAATCTGGCTTCCTATGTTGACTCTGCTTGTAGGGAAGGTTGCAAATTGGGATCATAAGGTTCCAGAATATCAGAAAAACATGCCAATTGCCAAAATTTTGGGTTAGGAAAATCATCTAAAACCCTTTGTAATCTGCAGAATTAAGCATGCAGAATTATTTCAACAGGTTTGAAAAACTTACTTTGGTACTGGAATGTATTATGGAATTTTATTCTAATCTAAAAGCTAGAAGTGTTTATTAGGAGATTCTGAACAAGCAGCTTTAGAAAATGCACACTGCTTTCCTCAAAATAACAGCTGCAGATTAATTTCATTTAGCTAAGTGAATAAATTTAAGTGTCTTTTTTGCTCATATACTTTACAATTTTCCAACAGCAATGTCAAAGCAAAAAGATACATGGAAGAAAAGCATTTGCTTCCCAAAATATGTTCGAGTTCATGACTAATTCTTCCCATTAATTAATTAATTTATTTATTAAACATGGCTAATTAATTAAACATAGCTAATTCTTCCCATTATTTTTGTATGCTTTTTTTATGAGCAACGATGTAAAAGAACTAGATGAGCTGGAAGAAAACTGGGCTTTCTGTTCTATCATGCCTACATAATGAAAACAACATAAGATTAATAATGCTCTATTAAAAAACTTTTTATTGATCAAAAATTGTCAAAAATAAAGCAAGGCCTCCTCCCAAATATTTTAAAATATGCTATTGAAATTTGTATGAAAAAAACAGTAGTTCTGTTTAAACAAGAACTTATATTCGGGCATTTGTAATGGCACAGTGGTTAGAATGCAGTATTGCAGGCTAATTCTACTGACTGCCAGCAGTTCGATTTTAACCAGCTCAAGATTGACTCAAGTCTTTTATCCTTCTGAGGTGGGTAAAAAGAAGACTCAGATTGTTGGGGGCAATATGCTGACTCCGTAAACTGTTTAGAGAAGTCTGTAAAACACTACGAAGTGATATGTAAGTCTAGGTGCTGTGTCAGTGCTATTGCTACCGGTATTTGAATTCTAAAAACTGCATGAGAAAAAATTATGGATCAAAAATGAAAATCTGATGATTTGCATTTTTAACATTCTTGGACAATTTATGTTGTATGGATTAGAAGAAAATGTCTTTGTATGCAATAGTATATTTTGAATAGAAGAGGTTTTCTTTATTTTTAAAAGAAAAGGTTTAAAATAAAAGGTTTTCTTTATTTTTAAAATAAAATGCATTTAAAAATGAGCAGATTTTTCTCCCTATCCAATAAGATGTGCAGATGTGATGACTATCTCAGGAATCATATCCTTTTTTTTACATACTGAAAATTGTTCTTCTAAGTGACTTCATCTGTTCTAACACATTTTTTTGAAGAATTAGTCTTCATTTATTATTTATTCATTATTCTCAATTATTCCAATAAACTTCATCAGGTTCTCTACATGGCGGACGGTTCAGTGTTTGTTTTCATTGCTTCCAGCTCCCCATCTCTGTTTCCATAACAGTCTTTGTCTGATTTCTTATTTTTTCCTCTGTAAGAGTTGTCAAGCAAAATTATTAGAGAAATGCCTAGACTCTTCAACCATTTCATGTTATAGACATTACCCACCAATGAAAAATTGCCTGGGCAGAAAGTGCTTATCATTAGAAAAATAAAGCATGGACTATCTGGAAATAGCAGTTTTTATTGGTATCTGATCCACCTTGCTTGCTTTACTTCATGGATTAAAGCAGGAAAGCACATCTGTCAAAACTGGGAGAAGCATATGGTAAAGTGGAAGAAACAGCTCTTGCAAAACCAAAACTTTCCTCCCTGACTAATGGAGACCTAATAGACAACTTAAAAGTGCTGTCTGGAGAATTCTGCACATTGAAGTGCACGCACACACACACACACACATCCTTAAGTCACCAATGTTGACAAACAGTGCTCTGGACAGATGATTGGTAATAGTGTAAGTATTACTTTTTTCTTTCCTTTTCACTACCTAAAATATAACCAATAGGACAGTCTCAATATATCACTGGGTAACATTTGGATGATGAATATTTTGAAAAACCATTCTAAACTCGAGTTTGGTGTATATTTCTTTGTCGTAATAATTCGATTCTTATTTAGATTTAATGTATCAATGGTTGCATTTTTTTTTTCAGTAGATGACATTCTGTTGAAATGTTCCATATTTCTTATGGAAACATCAATTGTATATTCATCTTCCAAATCAAGTTAGTGAATTGATCTTTCACTGCAAGTAAAAACAGCATTTGAATTGAAATGATATATTATTGAGAGCAATAATGTCATTCAGTATCTGGTTTATTGGAATTATAAATCAGTACTTCTAATGAAGAACTAAAATCCTACTTAATGACTGCAATATTGACAATTACACATTTAGCTTTATCATCACATTGCAATAAGAATTTATCTGTCTTTACTTGTTTATACTGAAGATGCAGCTTGAAATTTCAGGAGCTGAGGAATGAAGATGATATTACTTTATGGAATGGAGGATTTATTTTATCTATTTATGTATAGATATAGATATATCTGATGAGCCATGGTTTTCGAAAAGGTATGATGAGACCTTTAATTAACTCAGTCTGGGTATGTGTAACCCCTAATTAAATTTTATTTCTTTTCTTCTGGCAGTAAAATAATTAACTAATTCAAACTTGGCTTCAAAACTATGCAGAGTAAAAACTGATTAGTAGCCAATAATGAAATATGTCAATACAAGCACAAAAGGCTTCAAAATAGAAGTAATTAACATTTTGTTCCTACATGAATCACCCTTATGAGCTATGAGGCTGCATAGTGAATATGTTTATACTATCAACTACAGCTAATAAAGAATTTTGTTAGGTTTCAAATACTGACTTGACAATACCATCTTCATTGCAGACAAAGAAGCATTGTATCATCACATCAAGTTTGGGTGGCATAGTTCTGCAGAGTCTGAAGCGAATATATCTGTTAAATCTGGTGCATGATGATATAATAGCAATAGCACTTAGACTTATATACTGCTTCACATAGCTTTACAGCCCTCTCTAAGTGGTTTACAGAGTCAGCCTATTGCTCCGAACAATCTGGTAATCTTCCTTTTACTGACTGACCTTGGAAGGATGGAAGGCTGAGTCAACCTTGAGCTGGTCAGGATCAAATTCTTGGCTGTGGACAGAGTTACCTGCAATACTGTGCAATACTGATTCTATACGCACTGCACCACCACAGCTTAGTAATGCTGTGTTCAACACTTGAAGATTCACGTTTGGAATTATTTAAGCAATTTGAAAATATAATATATAATATATATATATATATATATATTATATATATCTATATAATATATATAATATGATATATATATCTATTATTTATTTGATTTGTTCAACTCACTTATAAGATAATAGTATAAGTATATACATATGTTATGAATACATTGAAATGGGTACATGCTAAGAAAAATAAAAGAAACAATAAGGACAGGGACGATAGCATGTTGGTGCGGCTTATGCCACAGCCCCCTACAGACCTCCTAGCAAGGGTGAGGTTAAATAGTAGACAGTCTAAGGGTTAAGTTTTTTGGGGTTTGGGGAAGAAACGCACAGAGTCAGGTAGAGTATTCCAGACACTGACCCTCTGTTTGCTGAAAGTCATATTTCCTGCAATCAAGTTTTGGTGCGGTTAACTTGAGTGTGTATCTATTGGGTGTTATTGGTGTTGTTATAGTTGAAGCTAAGCTGAAGTATTCATTGACAGGTAGGACGTTGCAATGTATGCTTTTATATACCATACTTAGATCAGACCGAAGACGGTGTAATTCAAAATGCATGTTTTAGCGTGGAGCTGTTGAGCATAGTAAGAGTATAAGCAGTATAGCAAATATCTAGCCTGCAAGTAAGCTTTAACATGAAGTATTATATGAGACAGAGGTAGATGCAAAAGAAATTGTTTGGAAAGAACAAGTGATGAGAGGAGGTTAACCATTGGAGCTTGGGGAAAGTTGTGTTGTTGTATAGCACAGATCAGACAATGTTACCATTGTCTTTGAGTTTTCTTTATAACCAATTGTATTCCTGAACAATTGTGATTTTTTTCTTGCTCAATTATAAATACAGCCTACTGTCTTAGTATCAGGATCTTGCCCATGGAATGTGTCTGAACATTTCCACAAGTGCTTGAGCTGACTTTGCAAACCTATCATCATGTATTTGAATTACTCTTGTGTCTTGCTTTGTAGACAAAATAAACCTCAGTTGGAAAAGAGAAATAAAAATTGTAAGTCAAGAAGTTCCCTCTTACCTATTTTTCTCTAAAAAGTTTACTTTTAATTCTGAAAACAAAAAAGTTATTGAGCCTGTGGAGATGTAAATTTTGTTTAGAAATATATGTGACTAGCTTGATACATGTGCTTTGCTGTGAAACTATATGGTTAGGCTTAGTTGTTGGAGAGGAAAATAAGGGAAAAAAAATTCTGCCTACCAGCATCCATCAGTATTCATCTTGCTAGGGTCCTGTCAGTGTGTGAGAGAATTGAGGGCTGTTTGGAAAGTGAAACAGTATTTGCTGTTGAGCAAGAAGGAGGACAGCAAGGAGCCTGGGCATGGCTTAGTTCAACTGTTCTGTACTAAAGCTGCTTGATGCTATGAAATTAAAACTGAAACTCCTCTCCTCTGCTTGTGATTTACATTTGCAACAAATTTCTTCTCAGGTGGGGAAGGGGAGTAGAACTCCTTTGCATCAGACCATGTTAATAATAATATAGGAAATACTAATGCTTTGATGGTCATTTCAAAAAATCCTTTCTTAGTGAGCACCTAGAAGCCAAGAAGAACATACAAAACCTTTGCTGGACCAATACTCGAATACAGCTCTGGAATCCGGACGGTATATTGGACATTATACTATTAAGTGAGTCTTTTACCAGAAGAATCCTACACTCCTCTGTTCGCAACAGAATACCCTATATCACCAGATTTGAAATTTATATATATATGCTGTTCAGCTTCCTTCAGGTATTTTCCCACGTCATTATAGTTGTGCTTTTAAAGTTGTAGCAATGTTTTGGCAGAATCTCATCTGCCATCATCAGGCTTCTGTATTGAGTTTGTAGATAGATAGATAGATAGATAGATAGATAGATAGATAGATAGATAGATAGATAGATAGATAGATAGATAGATAGATAGATAGATCTTTTCTCTTATTGCTACAGGAAAAAGTAGCGATGAACTTTTTCATTAAAAAATTGTATTGATAATGTGCCGGGACTGGAACATACTGTGCTTCTATGGGCCATGTGTCCTATCATCATCAGCCTGGCTTCTGAAGGGTTGGAGATGGAGACTGAAAAGGCCAAGGTAAATGTAAAGGTCAGGTGGATCCAGGTGGATTCAAATGGTTCTTGGAGAGCAGCTATCAGACAGAGCAGGTCATAATGTGGTATAGAAACTTACAGTATAAAGGGATTTTATCAGCAAATGCTCAACAGAGTTCTATAAAATGCTCTGATGTGAACATGTTTTTAATCTAAAAAGAACCCATTCAAACCACAGAATGGTTGTTTCAGCCTTCCAGGAAGTTCTCTTATGCAATTCCAATCTTGCCAGAAATGTTATGATCTCAAAACCAAGAGCAAAATACCAAACAAACACAAATCAAACTGCTAGTCTGGCTGCTAAAAAAAAAAAAATTAGAATCCTTTGTTTTCAGACAAGAATTCTTCTGGTAAAAATAGAATTTCGGGGTGCTTTCAGCCATGCTTTCAGAATATTCTTGATTGGACCAGAATTGTCTAGAATAAGATGTTTAAAGTCAAATGTTGCCACTTTGATTTTCCATACTTTCATAACAATTCTACTGAATTTTGAAAAACAGGATTGTGCATGCAGATTTCGCAAGTATGTCAGTAATGTGCATATGGTAATTTATTTTTTGAAAGATCAAAGTGATGGTCCCTAGATTTTAATAAATTGATTCTAATAAAAAGACTTATAACGACTTCTACCTAGGAAATAAGGGTGATAGAGATAGGGTTGTTGTTGTTTATTTTTATTACGGTGGTGTCATTAAATTGGGAGACAAAAAAAAAAAACAAGTATGTGTTTATTTTTGCACTTCAGTACATAAAAATTAAGGATTGATCTTAACATTTGATTTCAAGCTAAAGTGATGAAATCATTTCCTGAACTCAAATATTTAGACTGAATTGCCAAATCAGTTAAGTGATCTTGAATATCTCTAATATAACTACAGTATATAGATATAGAATGAGCTTATCAAATTATAAAATTGAGAATAAATAAGGTACTTTATTAAGATATGTGGCTATTGAATAACCAATTATGCTTATTTTACTGAAATTGAAAATAGCCTATATGCTGTTTTTCACTTTATTAAGACCAGGCACACCTGGTTATTCCATCTCAATCTAATGGTCATCAAATGTAATTCTGAGACAGCAGAGCTCTGTAAGCTATCTGCCTGTTTTTATTATGTCCCTGCCATGTTTTCTGTCCAGTGGCACTTTTGGAAATATAAAAAAAATCCTAAATGTCTATCTTTCGGAAAGTGGGTTAGTACAGGAGTTAATGTATATACATCCACAGCAACTACCATGTTTTCTCAAAAAAATGTGATCTTCCCCAAAAACAAGCCCTAGCTCAATTTTCACACCTGCACCACTACCTCAAAAATAATCCCTCATTAAGCCCCACCCACCATCTGGTTAAACAAGCTGGGATGAGACATATGCATAAAAATCAAGCTAGGTTGGGAATGTGGGGTATGTGTGGAGCTGCCACTTGTGCCCTGCAGCTGCTTACTTTAGGATCACCACAGCCAGGTCTCCCATGCCCTGGCATCTGTCACACTGCTGCCCGATTTCTTCTGCACCCGGACACCACATGGCTTGTTGTTCCAGTACCACTGTTCATTTCATGGTGCCACAAGGCTCATCACACTGGTGATGCCACAGGGCACATTGCACCGGTGACATCACTGGTGGCAGGATGAAATAAGACTTATAGTGCTGGTGATGCCACTAGTGGCAAGAAGCTGCAAGGCTTGTTGTGCCGGTACTGCCGTTCACAGCAGGATGCCACATGGCACAGCGAACCATGTCGTGTCTGCTGTGAGTCGTTGCAGAAGAAGTTGGGCAGCAGTGGGACAAGTGTAAGAAGTTGTGCTTATTTTTGGGCCCAGGACTGGGTCTTATTTTCAGGTAAACACGGTCCATGGTCACAGAAAAAAAAGGAACTTCATGACTATGCTAATGAAATAATACAATCTAATCATATGTGGAAGCGAAAATATTGCTTACAATGCCTGTACAATGCCTATTTTTATGTAAGTTGGAAGTGCTCAGAATAATATGTCTATAACAGTCTGTGCCCAGGCGATAGAACAAATCCAACAATTTATTTACTTTGGCACTATTATATCTATCGATGAAGTCCTATATTTATTCAGTAGATATCTTTGGTGTAATTTATCAAAATGAGAACTTCTGGTATACACTCAGCCCACCTTTCCTTCTATGATTTAACCACTGAAATTCTGGAGGCCAGGGAACATTTAATGTTAATTACAGGATTTTTTCTGCCAAGATAATGACAGAAAGCTGAAACACTTAGTTGTTTATCCAAAAGTATTTTAGCATATATTTCTGGAGACTTTTTAATGGAGTCTTCAAAATTAGAAAGGTTTTGCTTTTAAAGACTCCTAAATCAGTCCAAGGTCACTATACGTTCTATTCTAGAGATTAAACACAAAATGTAATTATTTTAATGATTATTAACAAAACAAAGATTATTTTAGGAATGTCTAATAAGGGAAATTGCAGTTCCATAATGGTTGACTTGAAAATATTCCCTTATTCATTAAGTTAAAAATGTGATTGATAAAGATATATTTCCTTGGTGAGTAAAATGGTGTGATCTGATTGTGAGGATTAGGTCAGTCTCTCCTGAGGATACTTTCAGTACCTGCGAAAACTTTAAAAAAACCACACACACACACACACATATATATATGTATATATAGTGCTTTTAAAGTTGTAGCAACAACTTTAGTTTTAAAGTTTGTACTTTTAAAGTTGTAGCAACAACAGACCCTGACCCACATACAAACTCCATACAGAAGCCTGATGATGGCAGATGAGATTCTGCTGAAACGTTGCTACAANCAATGAGAACACATCCTCACCCAATCAGAACACAGCCAAGCCCCCACCCAGTCAAGTCGCACCCCCACTGGCAGTTAAATGGAAGAAACAGCTGCAAGCTCACATTACTCTGAGAAACACAGAGCCGAAGACACAAGCCTGAAGATGACGAATGAGATTTTGTCGAAACATCGCCAAAATACTTCCAATTTTACGCAGGAGAAAACCCGAATACCAAAGATCCACATATAAATACCCGTGAAAACCTCAGAAAACAAATATATATATGTGTGTGTGTGTGTGTTGATTTGTCTGTTTTAATGTATGTCAAAGAAATGTTTTTTTCTAGAATAAAAAAAAAAGAACTGAGACAATTTGGCGCAACAGCTAAATAAAAGGTACCTCAGGATTGATACTTTAAGAATTTTCAAGAAAGAAAAGAAAGCAGTAGAATTATAAAGGGAAAGGAAAAAAGACAAAGAAAATAGCTTTGACAGCTGAATGGGGTTCCAAATCGGGAGAGGAAGAGGCGGGAACAAGAAACTTAAATAAATTGAATATATGGGCAACAAACAGGCATAAATTAAAGCTGGATTTAAGGGTATTAAAAAGCCCTTGTTGAGGACTTTATATATTGGAGAGTGCCATCTTGTGGACAAAACTTTAAACTGGAAAATATAAATAAAAAATTCCTGTTTCTCTTTGAACTTGATTTGATACAATGTAAAGGAAGTATTGAAGCAACAAAATAAGTATCCCAGAAAGTGAAAGCTGAACTAGAATAAAAGAAAAAGTAAGAAAAAAGAAAAGTAAGAAAAGATGAATTGTTGGACTAATTGGTGACTTTGGTATAAACCCAGTGTTGGAATCGTTGTGAATTCAGAAAGCCTGAAAAAGAAAAAAGAAAAAGAGAAGCTGATTTGTAGATTTCAAAAATTATAAGATATAAGAGTGTGCAATGATGATATTTCTGTGAATTAAAAATGATGCTTAAAAATATGAAAGAACTATTACATGCAAAAGGTTAATCATTTTGCTCGGTGTTAAAAGCTATGGAAATTGCGATTGAAAAACATGAAGAAACTTCAGAGAAGGAGGAGTTAGATCAAGAAGAAGCCATCTTAAACAAACAATCAACACAAAGAACACTACAAAGAGGAGGAAAAAGAAGGGGGATTAAAAATAGGAGATTCCAAAAAGTAACTAAAAAGGGGAATACCTTTCAAAGTAGGAAAGACAGGAATAAACAGATAAAAGGGGGAAGGAGATATAAGGAGGGAGAGGGATATAAATCAGAAGGAGAAAAGATTTGGGAAAATAAAAAGGAAGACAGGTAATGAGAAACAGGAAAGAAAGAAATATGGGAATTGTAAAATAATGGAAAAATTGTTCATTTAGAATACATAGGGATAATGGTTAATGAATTAAGAAAGTGGATTCCGCACTGATATGAGGGGTGATAAGAATGTATTTGCAATTACAAGTTATCTAGAAAATAGGGAAATATAGACCATTGAAAGGAGGGAAGATATATTTTTTTTAGTAGATGAATGTATGTTCTTATTTTTATTGTCACAAGAAAGATCAATGTTTATTATACATATATATATTGAAATAATTGCAATGAATTGTAAAAATGTTTTAAACTGAGATTAATATCAGTGACCAAGACTAGCTAAATGGACTTTTTGCTTTTTCTTCTATTTTTTTGGTATTATAAATAAAACTCTGTGAAAGTAAAGGGGGAAAATATACTGCAGAATCTGACTGAAAAGTACAATGTTATGTAGTTCTTGTTTTAGGGAATGACTATTACTTTAACTAATTAAAATAAATGTATATTGGGAATTAAGATGAGGGAATTAAGGTATATTTAAACCACTGAGGTGACACTCCCAAATTAGTAAAAGGGGACGGGAACATGTTCTATTTTCTGTGTAAAAGCCTGTATTAATCTAGAATCTATGGAAAGACTATGCGATGGAATTGCAAATCTGACAGGTAAAAGAATTAAAAGATAATAAGTATGAAGATATGGGAATTATTAATGATTTAAGTATGAAAAGAGTATCATGGAAAAGGTCACGCTTAAAAGAAATGTTAATGTTTTAGAAATATTTGAAATAAATTGAAATGAACTGAGAAGATGTTTAGAATGAAAGTAATATTAATGAAGAGGATTAATTTGTTTGTTCCTTTTCTTATGTAAAAGTTGGAGAATTAAGTTAAAAAGATAGGAAGTTGAATGTCGAAAATGAATAGATAATTATTGTCATATTTGCATGCAAAAGTGATGACCCGGAATTATGTTGTACACCGAAAAGAGCTTTTTTTTTCATTTTGGAAAAATTGAATAAAACTTGTTTTAAAAAAACAAATTATTTTATGTCCATATTTAATGACTGATAATAGAAGCAATTATTGATGAAAATAAGGTAAAGGCCCTGTCACACTGCCCAACGGATGCAAAACGTTAGTAAAAACGACACAACGGACGAGCAAAATGTTCCATCCGTTGTTATCCACTCTCAAAAGGGACAAAAATTTGCATAACCCGGTAGCATTAACCACGAAAGGAAAACGGACGCAGGGAGACTCAGGGCGATGCAAAGCGGATGCAGAACGGAAGCCCAGCGGATGGAAGCGGATGGGAGCAGATGGGGCAGTCCACTAGGCTTCCGGGGACCTAGCAAAGCGGAGGCAGAACAGACACCAGCGGATGCAGAGCGGATTGCAAGAGCGGAATGAAAGCGATGCACAGCGAAGCCTAGCGATGGCCACAGCGGAAGCCGAACTGATGCCCGACATTTAATTGCGCATACGGGGGGATTTATTGCGTAAGCCACGATGGATAGAAAGGTGAACATGCTCGCACGTGGCCAGCATTTGGAGGAAAGACCTGCTGCTGGATACATCGAGTCCTTGCCTGCCCTGCCTGCCATGCCTGCCTGCGCCAGCCTTGCTGCAAGCCTTGAGCTGCCAGCCTTGCTGCCAAGCCTGCCTCCAAGCCTCGCTGAGCCAGCCTCCTCTGCCAGCCTTGCTCTCTGCCTGCCTGCCAAGCCTTGCTGGCCAGCCTGCCTTTCCAGCCTCCCTAACCAGCCGTCTGCCTTGCCAGGCTTTCTGCCAGCCTTCCTGCAGCCAGGTCTTTCCTGCCAGCCTTGGTGCCTGCCAGCCTCCCTGCCAGCCAGTCTTCCTGCCAGGCCTTTGGGTGCCTGCAAGTGCCTGCCTGCCTTCTGCCCAGGGCTTCTTGCCAGCCTTCTGCGCAGCCTTCCTGCCAGCCTTGCGTGCCTGCCAGGCCTCCCTGCCAGCCCACCCCCGACCGCCCCTGTCCCTGACTCTGCTTCTGCTGGGGTTCTGCTGCTGCTTGGAGTTCGCTCTTCTGGTGCTGAGCTTCTGCTGAAAGCTGCTCTAGCGGTTGTGCTTCTGCTACTGGTACTTCTGCTGAAGCTGCTGGCTGGTCCTGCTCTCCTGCTCATCGCTCCTGGACTTGCTCGTCTGCTCGTCCTGCTCCCGTGCTCCCTGGTCTTGCTCGTAACCTGCTCGTGCCTCCTTGGTTTCTTGTCGTTCCTGCTCGTGTTCCTGAGTCTTGCTGGCGCTGCTGGTGGCTCACTCTGCTGCTGCTGATCCTGTCCCTGCTGCTGCCTGCTAGCTCGATATGATGATGATCTGTGCTGCTGCTGCTGCTGCTGCTGATGATGATTGATGAAATCCTGGCCCCTTTGCTGCTGTCTGCTGATGAATGCATGATTATGATCCTGCTGGTTGATGATGATGATTGATATGATGATGGATGATGAATGATGACGATCCTCACTGGTGCTCGCTGCTGCTGCTGTGGTGTGTGGAGGGACAGCCCCTACTACCTGGGAGCACCCCTCTGATGATGGCCCATTCTGGTCTCTGCAAAGGAGGAAGAGGCGTATGCCGAGCACATGGGAGAGAGGCAGTACTTTATTGAGGTAGGAACATGAGGATGAGGTGCTGGAGTGGCTGAGAGAGAAATGACTATCTGTGGCGGAAGGGACACGCGGCTGTAAAGGACACAAGCAGAAAGCATGCTGCTTGGAGAGAGAAGGCAGAGAGTCTGGGCTACACATCGGATGTGCTCCTCGGCTGGTGGTAAGCACTGCAGCACCTGGTACAGGAAGCTGCAGACCTGAAGAAATCTTGGCCAGGCCACGGTTAAGCTGACGGACAGAGAGACCTACGTGATGTGCCAGGTGAGGTTTCCTGGAGGGTGAGATCCGCCACCGAGCGGGAGGCACCAAGGAGCCCCTCTGTCTACCCTCTCTCCGGCAGCGCCTGCTGAGATGCCAGTCCTTCTCGGCCGAGAGTCAGTCCCTGTTCTCCATGGGGCAGGTATCTGATGGAGTGTTGCCTACTGCGGAGAACCACGGACAAGCTAGTTATAACATGGTGGCATGTGGAGGACTTCCTGGTGCGGTGGAGAGAAGGAGACATCGCGTCCACCACAGCCGTTAGCTGCATCCACCCCCCTGGAGCTCCACCTCCACAGGAAAGGCAAGAGGCAAGACAGACAGGGAGGGGCAGAGCCACACTGTCCCTGTGGAGATCAGGGGACATCACCAATCCCGCACCAGCATAGATCTCCTCTCTTCAGCTGGTCCACCAACTCCTCATCCTCCAAACGCGAAAGCCCTTACCTCAACCTATGTCAACCAGGCCCTGAGGGACATGGCGGATCCCCAGTACAGGTGGTGAAGGACTGGATCACGGCAGCTGCTTCACAACCCTCACAGACCCAGAGGACCTGCCTCCACCCAGTCCAGGTCTGCTCCTCCACCCCAGTGATGTCCGCTCCCTACAAGGCTTCCCACAGGCCTCACCTACCAGGGCTAATGGGCTACCAGGAGGTCCAGCAGCACAGAGCAGCAGCCCTTCCCAGCCCAGGCACAGAGTCATTGGGCGACACGATTGGCCACCGTTTCCCACTGATGCCACCGTGCCACCCACGCCAATGATGCCACTGGAAATGAAAGTGAATGCCACGATGCCAGTCTACCCAGCTGCATAAACCAGACAGCCCAACATATATTCATCTACTGACCACTTCATGCGGCTCCCATCCCACAGCCAAGCCCGGCCCTGCAGTAATCTGTCATTAGTATGGGTCTGACAACCCATGGCAATGGAGGAAGGACCTCTTCAGCATCACGGCGTCTGAGCCAGATGGTCGAGACGCTTTCTCAATGAACACCATCACCTGTTGTCCGTCTCGGGGCCAGGCACTCCCAGTGGAGGCTTCAGCACCAGCACTTCCACAGCACCACCTCTACAAGCACCTGGACGCCCTTCACCCCTGCAGGACTGGGCACACACTCGATGACCAAAGAGGAAGTGCCAGAGGCTGCTGGCTGGTACCTGTTGGACTTTACTTTGACAGCTGACTTGGGTCATTTTTGTTTTATAGCTTCTTGTTCAATAAAGTCTATCTTTTGATTCACACACAATTGCTTCATTTCTTTTTTATAATAAAGTCCTTGGTGGAAACTTTTAGAAAATGGTTAAGCTTGCATGCTGTGGGAATGGGGTTAAGACAGCAGTGGGGTGGGCGGGATACCGTGTGAATGAGGCAGGGAATACCTTTGGGATGGAAAATAGCTCTGGGATTGGGTTATGGATACCTTTGGGATGAGGTAATAGCGTGTGGGGATGGGCAGGATACCTTTGGGGATGGGTTAAGATAGTTGTGAGGAATAGATAACCTCCCAGTGCAAAGCATAGTGGGACTGCATGTCTACCCTCCCGGTGCCACACCTTTGCCCTTCATTATCAATAACAAATGAAGCTTCATCCACACATGCACAACATAACCACAACTTTATTAAATGCCGCTTTTCATTGTAGCCCACCCAACATACATGGCCCAATCTCATCAGTGTGATGAGACAGAGCTGAAGGTGAGTGCCACCTTGAGCCCAGGGTCCAGGCTGGCCGTAAGTTGGTGCTCTGCTTGGTCAACCTGGTGTCAGGCCGCTGCACAACTTCATCAAACATGGCTGGAGGCATCCTCATGAAGTTCTGGAATGCAGAGTGTCTTCGTTCCTGAGCTGCCACCATCAGCTTGTTGTACAGTCATACTTCTGCTCTTCTCCCGATCCATCTTCGACCCAGACGCTTCTTGGCCGCCTCTTTTCTTCCATAGTAGAGTTCACAGAGCCTGTAGATGACTTCGCACTGTTGCAGAAGGATGGTTGGCTACCAAAAGGAGTTTGTTACGATCTATGGTGACATGACTGGATGCTGTGGAAGAGGAGGTCAGATGAAGGCTGCAGAGGTCTGCACAGCAGGGCTGCTGGTCTGAAAGTAGGATGCAGGTGAGTTGCTCCCCTTTTTACAGGCAATATACGTTTTTCCCCGATGTGTCCCTTTGCATCCACTAGGAATCCTCTTGACATCCTTAATATTCGAGATAGGTCCCTCTGCGAACGTTTTTTCATTTAAATGCTTTCTTTGCGTTGCTGCATCCGCTGTCATCCTTTCTCCATCCCTGCTACTAACGCTGCGTGTCCGTTCCTTCTTCCTCCTGCGTCCGAGCGGATGCTAGTTGTGAGGATGCGCAGCGATGCCTAGCGTATATAGCAGATGCGTAACAGATGTAGAACAGATGTCCCCTGTATGCCTAGCGGATGCAGAACGGACGCATTGGATACATTTTCCGCTCAAAAGTTTTGAGCAGCTAAAAACCTCTGAGCGGATGAAACGTCAATAGATGGATGCTGGACGGATCGAGAGGAAGCAAAATGGAGGCAGTGAGTACAGAACGGATGCATCGGTTAACAACGGATGGCAAGTGTTTCTCTCCATTTTACATCCTCTTTCCATCCGTTGGTGCAGTGTGACAGGGCTTTAGTAGAGATCTAGAAGAGTCAGATGAAGGCTGCAGAGGTCTGCACAGCTGGTGCTGGGCTGAAATGAGATGCAGACAAGTTGCTCCCCCTTTTTATAGGCAGTAATAGTGTCCCTTTGCATCCTCTAGGCATCCTCTAGACATCCTTAATATCTGAGATAGGTCCCCTCTGCGAACGTTTTTTCTGTTTTTAAATGCTTTGTTTCCGCTAGGCATCTGTTCTGCATCCGTTCTGCATCTGTTCTGCATCCATTCCGCTTCCTCCCTGTGTCCGAGCGATGCGAGTTGCGCGGATGCGGAACGGTGAATTGGATACGATTTTCCGCCCAAAAGTTTTTGAGCGAGCTCAAAACTTTCTGAGCGGATGAAATGTCAATAGACGGATGCTGGACGGATAGAGAGGAAGCAAAACAGAGGCAGTGAGTACAGAACAAATACATCACGTTAACCAATGGATTACAAGCTGTTTTGTCCGTTATACATCCTCTTTGCATCCATTGGTGCAGTGTGACAGGGGCTTAAGGGACTTTCCTTTACTAAATATGTTCAAATACGTTTTGAAGATGATTTTTTTGAAATATTTTAGCTGGGTTCCATAGAATTTAGAGATGAACTTTGAGAGTAGAGAGTAAATTAAATGCCCTTCTATTTCTAGGATTCTCGTTATATTTCTTATCTCAACATTTCACATTTAATCATATTTGTTGCTTAGTAAGTACCAGAGTTTAGAATTTGATAACTCTGTGAAATAGCATTTAATCATTATATAAGATAGTATCAATAAAATCTAAGATTAGAATCACAAGCATAATTGTTTTCCAAGTACCAAGAATCACAGTCTGTTCTCCCTCAAATGTCATCTGTAGAAGGTGTATGTCTTCTCTTTTATAATAAGGTGTTGTTCTGAAGCCTTGTTTTTATATGTTCTGTTATTACTTGCAGCTTTCACTGAGTCACTATCAGTTTTACCTTGACCTACACAGCATTTTATACTTATTTCAAGATACATTTCTTTTACAATTTTACAGAGATATCACCTTGCCTAAAGGACTGCTTTTTTTTTCAACCAACTCATTCATATACAGGGATCATAACTTAATATGTATACAGACCTTTTTAAAAAAAATTCTGACACAGATTTGGAGGCGTCAGTAATAAAGTATCACTTCTATCATATTCTGATGTCCCAAAGCTGATGGCAGAAAATGTAATACAAACATAAAGAAAATGTATTATGTGTTACATAAACTTTATGCTCTCCTCCTCCTCACACTTTTTTTTTTGGAGCATCCTGATTTCCTTGATTGAACAAATCACTGTATATTTAGGGCACACTTAACTGGTTCATAGGAAATGTTAATATGTCCTGCAATTATCCCAATTAGCTGCAAGGTTAAATGAGCTAAGGTTAAAGTTACTTCCAATGGTCAGCTATGACCTGTGAATCCGACAGAAGAGCTGTAGTGGCACAATGATTAGAATGCAGTACTGCAGACTAACTCACTGCTCACTCCAGTTCAGTTCTGACTTGCTCAAGGTTGACTCAGCCTTCCATCCTTCTGAGGTCAGTAAAATGAGGACCCAGATATGCTGTCTCTGTAAACTACTTAGAGAGGGCTGGAAAGCACTATGAAGTGGAATATAAGTCTGCTATTGCTATAACCCAGACAAATATGGGACAGTTGGTTAGTTAGTTAAGCCCATGTCACACTGAACCAACGGATGCAAAGAGGATGTAAAACGGAAAAAAACCCTTGCCATCCGTTCGAAAATGCGATGTACTCCGTTTTGCTTCCTCTCTATCTGTCCAGCATCCGTCTATTGATGTTTCGTCCGCTTTGAAAGTTTTGGGCTGCCTAAAACTTTTCCGCAGAAAATGTATCCAGTTCGTCCATTCTGCATCCGCAAGGCATCCGCTACGCATCCGTTCTGCATCCGTTCTGAATCTGCTATATCCGCCAGGCATCCGCTACGCATCCGCGGGACTCCATCCGCCCGGACACAGGGAGGAAGCAGAACGGGTGCAGAACGGATGCAGAACGGATGCCTAGCGGATGCAGAACGGAAACAAAGCATTTAAAACGGAAAA
>BHFT01041170.1:2788-19376 GCA_004320025.1 Laticauda laticaudata
CCCCCCCCCCCCCCCCCCCCGCGATTTGCATGCACACAACACACACACGCATACACATCTACTTCCTGGTGCGGAGCCTGTTCGGCAACTTACCTGACAGAGCAAAGGAGGAGAAAAGGAGCCAGGAAAACCCTCAGGGAAGGGACAACCTGGGGGAGAAGAGACGGACGGACGAGACCAGGCGGCCGGGTGCCCTGCCCTGCCCTGCCGATCCCCTTTGGGGTCTTCGAAAAGGTGAGTGTGTTCAAAGCTCCCCTCCTTTCTTTACCTGTTCGGCTGTCGCTGACGGCCCACTGTTTTCTCTGCTGCTCTTGTTTTTCTCGGCTGGGGCCCAAGTTTCCCTTCCTGGCTGCTGATTGACTCCCGCAGCAGGCGAGTTGGGGAGTCGGGGAGACCTTGGGCTCCGCCATGAACGATCTCAGGCCATGAGAAGAGCACTCTGGAAAACGCAGAGGTCGGGATTCTGTGGCCAATAAATCCGTGTTGTCAACCCAAAAAATGGCTGGGAGGCCCAGCTACAACGGGTTGGCCTCTTGGAGATTTCTCTTGGAGGACTTGGCCCAGAGAGAGAGAGTCAGAGTCGGATAAAGCTTGACGGGGATGATGTGCCATGAAGCCGGAAGCCAGGGTCAAAAACTCTTCGTGGCCCCTGGATCGATTTTCTTCAGGAGGCTCCGTCCCCACAACCTGCTTCTCTTGTACAAGGGGATCAATATGTCAAAGCTGTTTTTAATGGACGAAATGACCCTCCTTAAGGAAAGGCGTAGAGGTGTCTTTTCTGGTTTGTTGCCAAAATATTGCTCAAAAATGAACTTGCAAAATACCTCCTTGAGAGGCTGGTGACATTTAGACAATGTAAACATATCACAGTTAGGCTTCATTTATTTGTTGGATTTGTTAAGATCATCCAACTCCCAAGAAAATGCTGGATGCCTCCATATATTACAGGAACAGAAAACAATGAACTGCCTGTTTTAGTGAGGTGTGCCAGGTTTTCTATTGGTACCAACTTTTACCACTTAAAATGAAAAAGGAAGTTAAGCCTCAGTGGTCTCTCCCTATTAGATGTGCCTCTAAATATAGAGGAGTCCCTATATTGATGAATATCAGAAGCAGGGCCTTCTTAGTGGCGGTGCCTCAGTATGAATTTTCCAGCACTGTTTGTTTCTCATCAGTCATGCTGTGGTTGGCACCACTTTAAGGCAATTTCTGTATCCCACTCCTCCCTTAATGAATGAATGAATGATCATCTACTTATGTGAAAAATCCCAAATTGATGGTACAATAGTTGAAATTAGAATTAGGGAAAAGGGGGTGTCCATTAGGCTGTGGGCCTCTTTTCATATCCTAATTTAGGAAGAATGCTTTTGTTGAAAAAGCCTGTAAACCAAATTGCATTTCTTTCTCAACCAACAAGTATGCTGTTACATGCTCAGGATGGCCCTATGGTCTAACCCCCCCCCCCACTCCCTGTTTCCTATTTCCTAGCTGTTTCTTAGCCTTTCCTAGCCTTTGAAGCTGGAATCTACCTAGCTTGCCATGTGTTACTCCACATTCTTCTTCTCCACTGTCAGAAAAGATTTAATCAAAACCAGAGGGAGTTCATAGCCAGCCTTGTTCTTTGGAGATTTCATAAGCTGACGCATGCCTTTAAAAGGGAAAGTACAGAGATTTCAATGAGGTTCAAATTGTCTTAAGAAATGCACAAATAGTTGGAGCAGAAGGGATTCTGGTTTTTTTCTCTCTCACTTCTTCCTTCCAAAATGCTGGCCATGATTGGATATGAATTAAAACTTAATATGGACTCTTTCAGGGCAAATTATCCAAACAAATTATCTTATTTGATTCCTCTCCCCTTTCCCACTTGACAGCCTGATTGGATTCATTATCCAGCAATCATTTAAATGCTGCTGTGTGCTGGTATCTGAGCCAAACGAAAATAGTTCCCCCCCCCCATCCCCATCCCTGGAGTTTCATCTGCCTTCAGTCATACCGACAGGGCAGTTGCAGGATGCATAGATTCCACAGCTGGGTCTTTGTGCTTGTAAGGGGGGGGTGAGATTTCTGCCTCTCCGTTTGTTTCAGGATTGTCTACAGAAAGAGTTGGATAATTCTAGACAAGGAAAGGAGAAATGAAATTAAAAGTATTCTTAAATACTACAGAAAAAAAAAATGCTTCCTTGCTCAGATATGACACTTTTACAGTCCATATAGATGTAAGCCCTACTTTTTGGATGATATTTCAACACTAGATATCTGTGAACTTGATAGATGTTTGTCTATTGTATTCTTCATTTCTGTTTAATTTTATAGGAGTTAAATTATAAGATGACTAAAGGAAAAGAAATGAGAAAGTGGCAATACGATACAGAGAAAGTTGTTTTTTTCCCTTTATATTTTTTAAAATGCTGAAACTGTTTGGATCAGGATGAGTCTTAGCCTGATACTTCAGAGGCTCAGAATAGTTTTCTGATTCAGCTTATTTCTTATGAAGTTTCCTTGAGGGGGAACCCTGATTCTGTAGAAATAAATATATATTTAAGTCTTTTTCTAGAATTGTGGAAGTGACTGGTATTAAAATGTATAGAACTCTTGCTGTCTTAAAATCATTCTCAGCTGTTTTTCTTCTGCAAAAAGTTTTTAAAAAATAATTTGGATTTGTTTCAGTTCATTATTGAATTTTTCCCTTTATGCAACTGAAGCAAGGTTTGAAGAAATACTTGAAGTCAGCTCTCCTGGAGCTCATTGTTATTCTTCCAAACTTGGCAAGAAAATTAACCATGAAGAACATGTGCTTCCTCAAATGAAATGCATTGATTTTTGGACCAGAGAGCTGCACAGGTCAGAATGGAGAAACTAACACTCCATTTATTAGGATCCTAAGCCTGATTATTTTCCTTCCCTCACTAGTGGCACCTTTTGTCTGGTGGGAATGAGTGGGGAAAAGGAACTAGTTGGTCTAGTGCAGTCTTTCTCAACCTTGGCAACTTTAGATGTGCGGACTTCAATTCCCAGAATTCTCTAGTCAGCATACAATCCTGTGTAAATCAGGGATCGTGCAGTTGCTTTTTTTTCCATATTTAGAAGATGGAAAGTAGCAGCTTCCATAGCATCTCGAAATGTATACCTCATTGATTTTTATGATAGCGGTACTATAAAGCAGAGGTGTCAAATTAAAGGCCTGCAGGCCGAATCCGGCCCAGGGGTTGCTTAGATCTGGTCCATGGGGCCACTCTGGAAGCAGCAAAGGACCTGCCCTGTTATCAGCCATGATGGTCTCCTGCAGCTCTGCCAGTGAAAATGGAGCCCCCTCTTCCCCCCCAGATCCATTTTCACTGACAAGAGAGATGCAGGAGGCTGTCACAGCTGAAAACAGGGCCTGAGTTCCATTTTTGCAGGCAGAGAGCTAGCAAAACAAACTAAAAAAAAAGGAGAAATGTTTCCCCTTGTGCATGAGCATCCAAGAAGAGACGGGAAAGGAGAAAGGGAAAGAGGAAAGACAAAGAAAAAGAAGGAAGAGGGAAGGAAGGAAGGAAGGAAGGAAGGAAGGAAGGAAGGAAGGAAGGAAGGAAGGAAGGAGATTATAATGAGAATGAGAGAGGGTCTGAAGGAAGCCCTGCCTTTCCACCACAGGTGCCTCTGACATAAGTACGTTGAGTTGGCCACACCTATCCCAGCCATGCCCATCCTGCCTGCCCCCCAGATCAAACACAACCCTGATGCAGCCTGCAATGAAATCAAGTTTGACACCTCTGCTATAGAGATTTATTGATTCTGATACGAAAAAATGCATGTGCAATTTTGAAGTTGGGAACTTGTGATGTATGCCTAAAATGTTCATCACCAAATTTAGATACACTTGAATTGAATACTGTATTTGACAAAGTGTGATTAGACACATAAAGAATTTGTCTCCGGTGCAGAAGCTCTCAATGTGCATGCAAGCAACATAATAATGATAATCATAATAATAATACCAATAAGAATGGGGAGTAAAAAATATAAGGATAAATAATAATACAGCCATATTACATGAGTAAATACACTGAGACATTAGACAGCACTGTGAGAATTAGGTGTTCAGCAGAGTGATGGCACAAAGGAAAAAACTGTCCCTGTGTCTAGTTGCTTTGGCCTGCAATGCCCTATATTGCTGTCCATGCCTACCAAAAGAACAACTCAATGTTTTTTTAATGTCTCCATGACATAAATACAAAAGCATTCTGTTGATTGAAAATGAGTTGACTGAAACTTATGTGTAGTATTCTTACCCTGTCTTTATTTCTTTATAGGTAAGTTAAGGCAGGGAACATACCCCACATTCCTTCCTCTTCCTGTTGTGGTTCCCAAACATCTGAAGAACTCTAAGGTGAAGAAAAGTGTTTTAAAATTGGTTGATTACTTGTTTATTTGAATATCACACAAGCTACATCAGAGCATGCTCAGAGCATGATACAATTAATCAAAAGCAATAAGGGCATAAAACAAGCATTGATTAAATGGGATCCCATATTTCCTCTTTCAGCCATTTCAATGAGTGGAAATTAGAATTAGAAATTATTTATGGAAATAAATCTTTTTCTTATCTGTTCTGTGAATGATGATCCTAATTGTTTATTCTGCTGTGATTTGTATTTTCTCCTTTTCCCCTCCTTAGCTACCATTTGCACTTGGTACTTATTTCCATAGATTTCCTACAGAATATTGAAATGACATCCTTACAAGGTTAGTGTTTTGTACTGCCATTTTGCAAAGCCTTTTATTCAGACTGAACCACTGCTGATAAAACAGAACATGGTTGTCTAGTCTTGAACTAGATGAATTATGTCAAATGCATTAGAAAATTTCAGTTTCTCACAAACTTTTGGGGAAGATTTTGCCAACTCAGTTCCCTCCACTGATCGACTAAGGATTGTGTGGAAAGCAAAAAGAACTGTGGTGAAGGGAGCAATCAGAGCTCTAACTATGCCAATCTAATTTTTTTCAGGTATCTGGGCAGGTATTGGCCAAGTCAGTTATCTCTTTAAAGTATTTCCATAAGATTTCCAATTATGTAAATTGGAAAATTATGTAAATTGGCTGAAAACAATTCAGCCAATCCCAACTTTTCCTTGTCTTCTAGATGTGTTGCTTCCATTTCTCAGAGTTCCCATTTTATTGCTAGGAGCACATCTGAATTCATTACAAAGTACTTTTATCTAGAGTAAATAATATCATTTTTTAATACTGTATATTCCCCCCCTCCACTTTAGGCGCTACAGTGGGTCAAAGTATGCCAGTTGAAGTGGATGAAACTATTGACTGGTCTCCATTTCCAGAACATTCACTGAAAGAGGCTCCGAACCCTTCTGCAGAAGATACAAATAACTTAATGCCTATGGGATCTTATCCACCTCAAACATCTCATCCGATGAATGGGCAACTAGGATTCTATAAGCATCTTGATCATATCAATTATAATAATGGCATACTAGAAACTTATGGCCATAGTCTTCCACAAGACACCTATGATTCTACAAGTGGGCAGTTTCCTGGCCCATCCAGCAACTCAACAGACCTTTCAGAATGGAATCATTTGCCGCAACACAAAACAAACCAGCTCTTGAAGTCTCAATCATCAACTGATTCTCCTGACATTGAACACAGTTCTAGTAATTTGCAAAGAAGTTCCTCTGAAATATCCCAGCATTCATTTGGTGAAAATCAGGAAAACATAAAGCCCAACTGGCAGCACGATAATAGGGTGCCAGTAGACCTAAGGACAGAAGATGCAGGATATGATTCTCAGCCTCAGGATGCTCTGGGGATTGGACAACCAGAGCTTCCCTTGTCCTTTACTTCTGTTCTGAACCTACAAGACCTTCCAAAACCTCTGATGTCCAGAGAATATCCACAGATGGATTCTCATTCATACCCTTTATTTCCACAGATGCCCCATCTTTATATTTCACCACAAGCTCAGTGGCGTCCAAGATGCTACAATCAAAATATGTACTGCCAGAATCCATGTAAGCTCATTAGTCATAAATGGTGTTTCCTCTGATAGGCATCTATTTACTGTATTTTTGTAATGATTGTCCTTATTGTCAGGGTTTGTGTCATACTAAACTATCATGTTGTAGTTTATGGGGTTTGGTTTCATATATTGTGTGAATTCATTATGCAGCCTTAATCAAGTAATTTCAGCCAACCCAGATTATTCAATAAGCTACAATTAAGAAAATAATCTTAATGTGTGACATTACTATATTCAATGCCATGCATAATGTAATGAATAGCACAGGGATGCTGTGCTTGCAGGAATCCCAGTCACTTCTTCCAAATTGCTTTTGAACCACGTGCAGCCTCAGTGAGTTGCATATGGGGTTTATTCAATAAAATGTAAAATAAAACCATGGGTTTATTTATTCC
Source organism: Laticauda laticaudata (assembly GCA_004320025.1). Classification (NCBI taxonomy): domain Eukaryota; kingdom Metazoa; phylum Chordata; class Lepidosauria; order Squamata; family Elapidae; genus Laticauda; species Laticauda laticaudata. The sequence continues at coordinate 9,200 of BHFT01041170.1, forward strand.
TTGGGTACAAGGAATGCATCCAATTTAATCATGCCATCATACCGGTCATTTTTGACTTATGACCACAAGTGAGATCTTTTTAAGGGAATGTTGCCTCTTTTTACGACCTTTCTGACCACATTTGTTAAGTGAATCACTGCAGTTATTACATTAGTAACATGGCTATTAAGTGAATCTGGCTTTCAACATGGCTTTCATGTTGATTTTGTTTGTCAGAAGGTTGCAGAAGGTGATCATTTGACCTCAGGATGCATCATAAATATGAGCCAGTTGCCAAGCATATGAATTTTGATCACATGACCATAGGGATGCCACAACAATCGTATGTGTGAAAAATGGTCATAAGTCATTTTTTTTCAGTGTTGTTGTAACTTTAAACGGTCACTGAACAAACTGTTGTAAGTCGAGGACTGTTTGTACCATCTATTTACCTTCATGGAAAGGAGTCTCACTTGTACAATGGCCTGAATTTTTATTTTCTGTTATGCTTAGATGGACAAACCCCATATCAACATTTTGCACGTTCACCTCAAGTGCAACTTCCTCTTCCTGGCCCTTGTGTAAGAGTCACTCGCCCTGCTCAGCAAATAATCCCACATTATTCTAGTCCACATGGACCCAAGTGTAATGAAGAAAGGCTGCCTCGGGGGGAAAGCTCTTCCGAAGGACTTCAGAGATTTCAGTAAGTTTTTTTCCAACCTTGGAGTTTATTTCATTTTTTGCAGGCAAAGCTAATGATGATTATTTTAGCATCGTATGTCAATGAATGGTATGCTAATCTTTGCCTGGATAATATCAGCACATATATTGCCATTTCACCTGCCATCTCATTTGCTCCTATAATCAGGGTATCTGAGTGTGTACTTAAATATATACAAATAGGTTCTATTTCTAGTTATTGTGAACCAGAATTTAAAACTACTGCCTAACTTGGTCATTATTTGTTCAGTGATGCATTTCAAAAATTTTTACCACCAGTTTGGTGGGCATGGCTTGATGGGTGTGCTTTGCACGCGCACACACACTTTGCATGCAAGTGCATGCCAAATGCACAGTTTGTGCAGGTGGAGAGGTGTTTTGACTCACCTCCTGCAATCCTGCAATCTTCTATGCCGCACAAAGCAACTGCGCTTCAAAAGCAGGACATAAAGGTTAGTATGGGATCCCGGGCAGGGCGGGTGGGCCCAACAGCAGAGAGGCAGAGAGAAACAGCTCAGTTTCCGTTGCTCATCGGCATTACCGGCTGCCGAACTGGTAGAATATCACCAAATATTTGTTCCAAATTTAATGAAGAATGGCTGTTTCAGATTCAAACAAGCTTAAATTTACTGAGCCACTGACTTAGTAAAAGAGAACACTAGACATGGGGAAAATTACAAATGAATTGACAATAATGAAGGAAAGTGGACTTGGCCATTTCATTGCTAGTGATTTACAGCATCATTTGGCCATGATTGATCGGATATAAAGACTGTCATTGCTGTTATTTTGACACAACTTTTGATTGGATGATTTTTGAAGACACAGTTAAATCATTAGTGGAGAAATTACCTTAGTGTGTCAAACTGGTGGCCCACGGGCCGGATGCATCATGTGTAGGCCATGCCCACCCTAGCTCCGCGAAGGGGAAAAACACCGCGAAACATCACATGAGGGCAACATAATGCCGCAAGTTTGACACCTGTGATCTAAAGGTTCTGAGTGAAACTGCAAATCTTTTTTTTCCCCTCTTTCTCTTAAGCTTCTCACCTCAAAGAGCATAGTAATTTATTGCTGTGAGTTCATCTACAACATTACATAAGCCTAACATAATTTAAAACCTCCTTGTAATTTCACTGAAGCAAATTGAGTGGTCTTCCCCGGCTAAATTGCCTTGTTGGTATGAATCTCTACTGCTTCTCACAGGCCTCTGATTTCTGGCAGGGAAACAAAATAATTCCGAAGTACTTTGTTTCTGTTCCAGGTTCAGTAATTTCATGTCTTCTTGTTAGCTTCTAGGTTTTCTAGATGTAGTACTTTCTCTTCTCCTGCCTCTTTGGATTATTCACCCAGAGCTAGATTCTATCTAGTAACTAAATTATGAAGACTCACTAAATTATGGTATAGGTCAACCAGTCATAACAACCAGAGTGTGGGAGGATTTGGAATTAAAATTGGGTGGAGTTTCTAGGAATGCAGGATTGCACATACCATCTTGTCATCTCCCATGAAACTAATTTGAAGGCCAATTTGGAATTAGATTGTAAACAATGTCCCTCCACGTAGACTGTTCATCTTGCATAGTAAGGATGTATGTCTGCGTGCCCACGTATTGTATGTTACTGCTTCTCCAAGGGGCCAAGTCTGTTTGAAATGCACCCTCCATGCAGTGCAGATAGTGACTAACATACATGTGTTTCCTGCTCTAAGCCTTAATGGAGCTTTGATATCCCCCTTTGATTTACAATTCCCTCTTTACAAAGGATTGGCAACTACAGTCACCCTGTCTTCAGGATTGATCGAAATCACAGAACTGTTTTTATCCCACAGGAAGAGGAGATCTCAAGATTCCTATCAAATGCTTCAGGATTTCTTTTGATTTTTAAGATAATAAACAGAACAAAAGAAATAATCGAAATCAAAAAAAGTAAAAAGGCTAGTGGCAGACTTCTTTTAAAATCCTGATGGCCTTTTCAAGAGCTTGGATACATTTGGCACACAGAAAGTATACTTCAAGAAGTATTGATATGAGTTCCTCCAATTTTTATGTTGGGCAACAAATTATATTGAACTAATTAGACTTCTGCTTGCAGGATTGCACTCAAATGATTGATCATTGAGCATCTTCAGTCCTGTCAGGCCCCAATTACAAATGGTGGCAGGCTGGCTTAAATCAAGTCTGCCCCAATTCTGTTTCAGCAAAGAGGAGAAAGCTTAGTTCATTATTATTTTTTTTAAAAAGGAGCTTTTGGGTGAGGTCTTTTAATCTTCCCTGGCTTATAAATGCAGTTTCCCCCAGCCTTCTCTGAACACAGAGAATCTTTATGCTTTTATTATTAAGAAAGTACACCAAACATGCATTCAGAGTCATGAGCTTTGAACATTTTCAGAATTTATAGTGGGTTTTTTTTCCCTCTTCTTAGTGACCAATTTCAGAAGCAGATCCTTGAGAATAACACACCATTCAAAATATACGGTGCCCATGAGGGCGTAGAGAGATTTCCTTTCAATTCCATGGCTCAATCTGGCAGCATGTCCACTCCTGGGCCTATCCCAAGACCCTTGAATAACTCTGCAGCCAGAGGGACACTAAGGACCAGCAATTTGCCTGAAGAGCTACGTAAGCTTCTGCTGTTTCTTGTTTGTTAGTTTTGTGTAATAAGTAAAGATCACCTCCCTATCATGTATCACATGCCATGTTTGCATTATTGAGTTCTGCTGATTGAGGGATTTCTAGAGTTATATTAGCAAAAAATGTGAAATATATTCTTATAAATCTTATTTATATAGCTAGCCTATTAACTCTGAGTGTCTCTTTATGTTTGCAAAATGAAAAGAAAAACACTCAAAGAACAGAATTAAAAACACAAGCAGGGACAAAGTTTTAAAAAGCTGAAGGAAAACAAAAATTTTGAAGATTTTATCTTGTTGCGTCTTCTTCTGTAAACAGAGGCCCAAGTAGAGCTTCTTCCTAGAGAGGGACCACCAGAGCCCAAAATTTTTGTTGCTGCATGAGACAGTTGTTCAGTGAGTTTTGCTCCATTTTACTACTTTATTTGCCACAGTTGTTAACTGAATCACTGCAGATGTTAAGGTAGTAACACAGTTGTTAAGTGAATCTGAATTCCTCATTGACTTTGCTTGTCAGAAGTTGCAAAATGAGATTACATGATGCCAGAACACTGCAACTGTCATAAATATGAATCAGTTGCCAAGTATCTGAATTCTGATCACATGTCCATGGAGATAAAGCAATGGTCGTAAGTGTGAAAAACAATCATAAGTCATTGTTTTTCATGTCATCGTAACTTTGAATGGTCAATAAATGAACTGCTGTAAATCAATGACTACCTATAGTTGGCAAATGTATTCAATACACTGAATAGTCATGAAATTTTGGGCTTATCTATACAGCCAGTATGGATACTTGTGGACAAAAAAACAAACTCCTTAAAAGGTAAGTTGTATTGGTCAGTGGCAGGTTCTGTTCCTTCACTTGCTAAGGTTCAGGCTCATTGGTTATCAGATAAGTGTGAAAGTGGTAGCTTTAACAATGTTTCTTGTAGTTTAGTGTGCACAGTGCCTTGTATCTGCTGAGGAGAGAGGTCAATGTTTCGTCTGCATTTGCCTGGATTAATTTCATTACCACAGGTTTTGTTTTGACTTCTACAGCTGTAAACAATTTGAGGTTTGAATTTTAGGGATGTCTTTACTCTTACACAGGGGTTCTGAACCCCTAGGCCACGGACCACTACTGGGCCTTGAGCCATTTGGAACTGGGCTCTGGAATTGGTGGGTGAGTAGTGAGCAGCTTGCCCCCCACTCAGTTGCAACCATTCTCTCCCCATCCCCCACCGGTCCACAAAGCCAGAAAGGTTGGGGAACTCTGCTCTTGCAGACTTGCCTGATGACTAAAATCCAAAGGTCCCTGTTGAGACTAGGTGTGTCACCTTGTAGTTGTCCATTTATACTTGCACATATATAATTTAGCGGCACCTGATTTGTGATGATTTTGGCAGCCAACAGTTAAAAAGCAAGAACAGTACAAAAAGCAAATGATAAGCTGCAAGAGGACAAACGTATAAACACTCCCCTCCCTCATGCAATAGGCTCAACCATCAACCTTCCCCCAAACTTGGCAGAACAGCTAGGTTTTAATACTTCCTGAACATCATCAGTTCTGAGATATTAACCAGCACCATGAATTGCACCCAGAAGCCAATGGGTAAGCCATAAAACTCATGGGTCACAACGGCATAATGCAGTCTGCCCATGGCTGTCTGCCCATGACTGCATGCTAGGCCAGCTGCACCTTCTAAGTCAGTGGTCGCCAACCAGTGGTCCGGGGACCACTGGTGGTCCATGAGAAAATTTTGGTAGTCTGCAGAGAAATGTTCCCCCCAAACCAATTAATCCAGGCTGCACAGGAACACAAGGCTGCACCAACCACATGGCTTGCCCACCCGCTGGCCCCCACCCTTCAGCCAAACCTTACCTTGAGTAAAGCCATGCGAGCTGGAACTGGAAGGTAAGACCAACGGTGGGGGAGGGAAATCCGCCCCAGGGTGGCTTGCTGATGTTGGCGGAAAAATCAATCCCATATTCCAAAGCTGCAGTAGTCATAAGACTGGCCTTTGGTCATCCCAGAACAGCTCCTCCAGTCCATGGCAGGCTGGTGCACCCAGGTAGAGGAGCAGCTGCTCCGGGATGACCAAAGGGCCAGTCTTGTGACTACTGCAGCTCTGGAATATGGGACCAATTTTCTCAACAATGTCAGCAAGCCACTGTCGGTCAAAATTCATATTAGCGGTCCGCAGGATTTAAAAGTATCAGTTTGGTGGTCCCTGAAATCCAAAAGGTTGGCGATCCCTGTTCTAAGTAGTCTTCAAGGTCAACCCTGTGTAGAATGCATTGCAATAGTCCACTTATGAGGTGGCCAAGGCATTACCAACTGTTTGGAGAATCTCCTGGTCCAGGAAGGATAAAATTTATGCACTAGTTGTTCTGGTACTTGTTTAAAAGGCCTCTTGGCCACACCTGCCACCTGTTCTGCAGCATATCATCTTGCAGCTACTCATAGCAGGCTGCCTTTGTGAATTCTTTGGAATTCATAACTACTTTGTTTCAAAGCACACCTGTTTTATTTATTGATAATTATACTTCTCTATGCTAGGTAAAGTGTTTATAACCTATTCCGTGGATGCAGCTGTGGAGGTTATGAAATTTGTGAACTTTTTATTTGTAAATGGATTTCAGACTGCAGTAAGTACTTTTTTCTGGGTTCACAATATTCACAAAGAAAAAACGTGAGAATATCTGAACAGGGGCAACTCTAAATTCAAAGTGGTATTGTTTGTTTTGAATGTGCCTGCCTACCTAAATATTGTATAGTTTATGACATACATTAAATTTTGTATAATTCATTATGTGTAATTGCGGAAGTTGGCCTGGCATTTTGCAATCCATGGACGCAAGAAATTTGGCTTACTCTTAACAAGAGCTTCCTTTTCTGTCCATGACCAAAGGAGATCCATTTGCTGAGACTCATAAAGATCTTGGTTGGGTCGAAACAGTATGCAGTATTTTAAGACAACACTCATCATTTTGGCAAAATGTGTTGTATGAATTTGAGCACTGTGGTTTGTAAATCATTGCTTATGACATGCGAGTGTAACCTTTGGGGCAGATGAGGTCACCATGGGGATGGCACAGGTGCATAGTGGGCAAGGCCTTATCATACAAGTGGTGTTTTTTTTTCCAGGATTCATCTAGTTAAATTTAGCCAGTTTCTCCACTGTGAAATGAACTGTAACATTTTTACCAAGCTGTACTAAACATAGTAGTGATTTTTTTTTTTATGGACAGTATTGTTGGTCGAGGTACATTTGCATTGAAAGCTTTTTAAATCAAACTATTTGGAAAGGATGCCAATGTTGAATTCAGGTTAAAGAGAGCAGTCAGAACTAAAGAAATCATATTAATATTTTCACTTTTTAACAGATTGACATATTTGAAGACACCGTCCGAGGAATTGATATTATCAAGTGGATGGAACGTTATTTAAGTGATGTAAGTAAAGATAAAATGTAAACCTTGCACTTTTTTTCCTGCATGGTATACCTAAGGTTGCTTCCTAAGATACAATGAACTAAAATAGGAATCTTTTCTCTCCTCTGCAAGTGGCTTAATTATTAATATTTTTCCTGCTCTGTCTCCCTCCCCTTTCCTCAAATTTAAAATGGATGAAACTGAGAAGAGAAAGCTCTTTTTATCAGCAACATTCCTTTGCTGATCATTTTGAGGAATCTGTCTCTGAGTTATGAGCTATTCATCTTGTCTGTGTTATGTACAGGAGTGTGTGTGTGAGAGAGAGAGAGAGAGGGAGAGAGAGAGAGAACAAAAACATCAAGCACATCAATTAACTATGCTGTATAATTTGGATTGGATTCAAAGAAACATGAGCAGCAGTGAATTGCCAAGAGAACTTGATTTACATATTGAACTAAACTAACTCATAGTTTTATATATGAGTATGCCAGGTAAACCCAGGAAATTGGGGTTCAGTTTACAAAATAAGATTAAACTTTTGCTTAATTCATTATGTGAGCCCAGGTCCTGCAAGAAACAGCCTGCTGGACATATAAGTTTGCATATGTTGGCTTAGTACTCATGTAAGACTAAATAAGGAAATAATGAACTGTAGATAAAAGGCAGTTTCCAAAGCTTTGTACCTATGCCCCAACAATGTGCATGTCATAGTGACTGGTAAATCCTCCAAATCAATATCCTACCAGTGTTCAGTGATAAACTAAAGGAAGCATGTGCTACATTTCAAATAAGCTTGCTGATATATACCTACAAATAAATACCTACAAATACCTACAGATGAACACATATACTCCCCAAAGAACAAACTGATAATTTTGGCTTCATCCCCTTGTTGCCAACTGAAAATAATATAATAAGAGCATACTCTAGATAAAAGTTAAGGTTCCCTTCGCACATAGGTGCTACTTGTTTCAGGCTCTAGGGAGCGGTGCTCATCTCCGTTACAAAGCAGAAGAGCCAGCGCTGTCCGAAGAGGTCTCTGTGGTTATGGGGCTGGCATGACTAAACACCGAAGGCGCACGGACCGCTGTTACCTTCCCACCAAAGGGATCCCTATTTTTCTACTTGCATTTTTACGTGCTTTCAAACTGCTAGGTTGGCAGAAGCTGGGACAAGTAATGGGAGCTCACTCCATTACACTGTGCTTGGGATTCGAATCGCCAAATTGCCAGCCTTTCTGATCGACAAGCTCAGCGTCTTAGCCACTGAGCCACCATGTCCCTTAGAGCATACTCTACCAAGCAGAAAAGGTTGTCCACTAGTCCTGCTATAAATTGTAGTGTTCCTTCTGGTTTCAGACAGGATACAAAATCTTTTTTTTTAAGCCACAGTGTGAATTAATACAGTGTATATGAATCAGTGTGAATTAGTACAGTGTATGAATTCTCCTTTATGAAATGAGAATCTTTGTGATTATGGCTTGTTTGTTTTTAAATCTACCTCCTAAAACTAAGTTTTAAATTTTGTGGTTTCTCTTGAAAATAAGAGGTGTTTAATTTCTTCCACAGCTTCTTAGCTATTCCAAGCTGTGAGAATCAACATTATAAATATGCATTCTTGTGTGTGTGTGTTTTGTCCATGCAGAATTATGTCCAATAGGCTGAGTTGGTGAGTTTTGTGATTCAGCACGGCCAACGCTGAAAAATATTTTCTCTCCCTGTTAAATTAAACTCTGCTTCATGGGAGATCCAGGAAATCTGGTATGAGGAATTCCAATGTATACTATACCATTTCACTGCCAAAAGGAACTGGCTTGCCTTATGCTTCCAGGGAACATCAGATCACGTAAAACCCCAGCTGGCAGATTTCCCAGCTGTTTTTGCCCAACTGTACTGCATTTTATGATTTCATAGAAGTGTTTCTCTTTCTGACAGAGGACAGTAATGATAATCATTGCAATCAGTCCAAAATACAAACAGGATGTTGAAGGGGCTGAATCCCAGCTGGACAAAGATGAACATGGTTTACATACTAAGTACATCCACAGGATGGTGAGTGAGGACACGTGCTTGCCATTTCAAAAGGAAGTCTTCAGCTTCTTCTGCCTAATAATTGGCGTTTGTACTGTGGTTAAGCCCTGCTTTGTTCGTATTTAAAACTTTGCCTTTTTGCAGTGCTTCTTAGGGCACAGCAACTCCATGTTCTGTAAATGCAGTTGAATTTATGTGTGGCTTTGCAACCTATTGAAATCCTGTCATGCTTTGTTCAAATCTCTGCCATGTGATGATCTATGGCTACCCATTGGGAGCAAGGGAGGCAAGTGATGACATTTGCATCTTGACATCATTGTGCCTTGCCACAGATGACTATGATATGAACATATCTTATGCCTGCACAATGAACTGCTACACACACACACAAAACTGAAGACCACTGATGGCAGACAAAAATACAAACAGAATTGTGTTTTGTGGAATGTTTCTAGCTACACTTTCATATCCATCCCTGAGCTACTGTGTTCTCTTTCTCTGCACATTTGATCTTTGTCTCCTACAGCTTCTCCATTGCCACAGCGACTCAGCTTGATAACACGTGTGAGGATTCTCTCTAGGGTTTCCTCTGATCAGATTGAATGAACTGCAACAGATTATCCCTTGTTCTTTTAGTTTAATCTAGTGTTTTTAATTCCCCCTGTTCATCTACCAATTCTTTATATCTAATCATTTTTTTTAGTGTCCCTTGTATATATAATATAGCTATATAATATAGCTTCCATAGGTGAGATCCAGTTTGGTCTTTTCAAATAATGCTTTTTTTTAAATTTTCTCCCATGTTTGTAAAAGTGAGTCCCTTATCAAATGTCTGTGGAAATAGGAGTGCATCTTATTCTTTTTATCCCATAGGAAGGCATGCCACCCAACTTGGAGGTCATGACCTTCTACCACCAAAATTCTTTTATTTTTTAAGTTTATCCACTCCTTAACCCATCGTAAAATTGCTGCTTGATAATATGTTTCCCATTTTGGGAGTCCAAGGCCGCCTCTGGTTCTGCTATCTGGTAACATTTTCAATTTTATTCATGCTTTTTTCCCCATCCATATAAATTTCATTACCATCCTATCTAATTCCTGAAAACATTTCTTATCCAATTTTATAGGTATTGTTTGAAAATAGTATAATAGTTTCGGTAGTATGTTCATTTTTATGGCTACTATTAGGCCTAATAGTGATAGTTGTAATTTTCCCCAATTGGCCAGATCTTTATCTGTGAAAGTAGTTTCATATAATTATCCTCTTTTATGGAAGAGCATCTTCCATAAACCAAATTCCTAGATACTTAAGTTTTTTGACTTTTTGTAGTCCTAATTTCCTTTCCAATTGTTTTTTTTTTTTTACTTTCAAGTTTTTGGTTATTACTTTTGTTTTATCT